>JAMAKQ010000063.1:0-170027 GCA_023628475.1 Chaetomiaceae sp. PF1801
ATCGGATGTGAGTATGCGAGATGCCTCTTCTCTGCCACCGACCTATCAGCCGATAGCGGAAGGATCCTCGCGACCGTTGACACAACCAATAACAGGAGAATACCAGCAGCCGTGGACGCCACTACCGCCGGGAGTATACCAGCAGCCGGGGACGCAACCACAAGGACGATACGTATTCAGCCCGCCCTATTACCAATACCCTTCGAGCCTAGTATGGCCTCAACACCTAGCGGACGTTAAAACTGTTTACTATTTGTACGGCATCATGTACGTTCGGATAGTCGAGCCGGAGTATAAAGCCCAAAACCCCACCGCCCCTGATCCGCCTCTCACTTGGGCAAGAGTTGAGTGTGCGACACCAAGAGGGCATCTTGCAATAGTAGTAACACCTCTACGTGAGAACATGACGAAATTACCGGCTTTCGCTATTCCGCTAGAAGACTGTGGACTTTCACTTTCTGAAATTGGAAAGCTTGAGACTACAACAAGTGCTCAACTCAGGACCATACGAAATCGAGACCAAACTGTTCTCCCAAACATTGACTATATTGCTCAGGATATGAGGTGTTACGGTACTCAGAACGAAGTTCAAAAGACAGCTGACCAGTGGATATTTGCTTGGGACCGAGGCCAGCGCGTAGCGACTACGCAAACTCCCTGGACATCTGTGTGGGGCAATAGGAGCCGAGGTGCAGATGCAATTGCGGACTATTATGAATCGTGCGGAGTTCGGCCGCCTAAGGCGCCTCGAGGAATAGGAGAGCGAACTCGTCTACAGGGCCTCGGCGTTATAGCAGAAAACGCTGGTTACTCCATCCAGCCGCCGGTCCAGGAGACGGTACCGCCGGTAAACACAGCGCAACAGAACATAGCGCAACAGAACACGGCGCAACAAAGCACAGCGCAACAGTTCGTCAACACAGCACAGCAGCTATCAAACACAGCGCAGCACCCAATGTATACAGGACAACAGCCAATATACACAACACATTAGCCAGTCAACACAACGCAGCAGCCGGTAAACACAGCGCAGCAGCCAATATACATAGCACAACCGGTCAACAGAGCACAGCAGCCGGTAAACAGAGCGCAAGAGCAGCCGAACTCACAACAGCTTATAAGTACTATCCAAAGTCTCATCGCATCGTTGAGTCCTGCGCAACGGGAGGAGCTTTTCCAAGGCGGCTTTCCTCAAGCGACCCAGCTTCCTTCTCCCCCTAAAGAGGAGCTTTAAGGTCCTACCACTCTCGAAGTGATAGGATCTAAGGTCCCGCTACTTTCGAAGTTGATCCAAGGGGAAACGAGGGCACTGCTAGTAGGGATAGGCAAAGGTAGAATGTTTCACTCTGTTGTCTTAATTTAGCTTTAGCGAAATAGTTAACGTTATACGTTACATTATATTCGTTGTTCTCTAACAAGTTATATAATATAAACTTTTGTTCTTAGCCCGTAACATTAACTTAAAAATATTCAGCTCTATTTAGTAACTTACGTATACGAAATGTAACCATCGTACTACCTATACACTCATCACCTGTTAGGAACTAAGGGATCTAGCCTCCTTTACCGCTATATTTTGAGCAAGGTCTTCCGGCAAAGATAGTCCGACCAGCTTACCCTATTAGGTATAGCGGTCATGCCCCCTAAATTTATCTACTAAATAGGCCCTCGTTTATTCCAATAGTAACTACGTTCTACGTACGTGTACGATATAGCGCGAGAACTAGCCACTTTACGGCGACGTCGAATGCTAACTACGCATGTCCCTGCACAGCATTACAAGTAAGCAAGCCTGTAACGGTCCTAGGAGTATATTGCAACTAGCTAGTATCTACGAGTACACTAAGCTTAAAGAGGAGAAAAGGAAAGATAGGAAATTTAAGGAGCTCTTAGGCCCTCTTATCTAGATAGGTGCAATGGTTTAGGCGTGCTACTAGAACGTTCGGTATACTGTGGGGCGTATAGGAATAGCTTCGTTTAAGGGGTCCGTAGCCTGTACTTAGAGTGAGAGGTTAGGTAAGGGTCACCAAGGCAACACACCGGGCTTAGCCCGTTATAGGTAATCTTTAGGACAGAACAACTAAAGATATAGAGTCAACTAACGCTTTGTTCATCGTAATAATTAAGACTATTATACTACGAATAGTTCCTTCTCCCCTAGCTATACCTTTAGAGTTGACAGCGTAGATATAGTATACGGATAACCGATTCTAAATACCTATTGCTAGAGATCAAAGCAAGTCCGTATTAGGGCAATAGCATCTCCGTAACGACCTATATCTTTCCAAGTAAAGGCGAGATTGTTTATACTAGTTAGCGTGTTAGGATAATCGGCCCTAAGCTTCATCTTACTTATCTCCATCACCTATACCTCTAGCTTCTCGGCCTCCTCCTACTAGCCCTAGTTCTAGTACGTCGACGCCAGGTTGGCCATACTAGCAAGCGTATCGGGATAATCGGCCCCGAGCTTCGTCTTACTCGTCTCCATTACCTACACCTCTAGCTTCTCGGCCTCCTCCTACCGGCCCTAGTTCCGGTACGTCCACGCCAGGTTGGCCATACTAGTCACCGTCGAGGGATAATCCGACCCTAGAACTTCCTCTCGTAGCTTAACGGCCTCAAGCTACAACCTCTTAGCATCTCTCCACTAGCCTCGGTAACTAAAAAAATCCCGTAACGAAGTGTAGAAGGTTCGCCTTCCCGGCCTTCTCGTCCCTTAAACTAGTGCCTTCGCTACTAAGCACTATATACGTGTATATAAGGCATACGTTGCATACTACCTAATTCTTATACTAGCTAAATAGGTAATAGTGCGACACCGCTAATAGTGCCTAGCCAGCAAAGTGTCTAATCCTCCTATTCTTAACGAGCTACCTTCGCGTTACTAACTGCACTAGCCGGTACATGTCTAGGCTATAATCCTTCTCCTCCACTACGAAAGAAAACGCCTTTAAAACCCCCAATGCCTTTGTAAGCTGCATTTCTCCCCTAGTATCTTGGTCCTACTACTATATACTATAGTAGGATAGAAAGTCCAACGGAATAGCGTGCCGTTCAAGAAGACTCATTAGCGAAAGGAGTTTACCCGTAAACGCATTCTGCCGCTGGATCTGATTGAACGAGAGAATCTATATCTTAGCTACTATACAAGGCGTCTCCGAGTCTCTCCTGTCCGTCTTAAATTCCTCGCTAAGTAGATCGACGAGGTGCTAGTCGCTCTTGTCCAGGGGCCGAAGGTAGTTATAGATCGTTATAGTCTTCTCTTGGATAAAAGCCGCTACTTGGACGAGCGTAAGTAGAAGGTACTCTAGCCAAGAAGAAAGAACTAAGAATTCCCTAGAAGCGGCGTCGACTCCATCAAGCCGTACTCGAAGCAACTAGGCTATCTCGTCTTCATCTATCTTCCTAACCTTAATAGAACACTTTCCCTTAGTTAGCCTTAAGCTCGTCTCCTTGTTCCTACTTGTAACGAGAATAGCGCCGTGCGAGCACTTAGGAAGGTACCGCCTAAAGCTACCCTCGTAGTTGGATGTACTACTATTCTTAGATCCCGCTTGCTAGCCTGTGATGGCACCTGCCGTTGAGGTGCGCGTCTGCCTTGCTCGCGCGTGCCCCACCTGCCCTGTGAGAGATGAGCGATATGGACCGCGAGGCTCGATAGCACTGCAAATACCACTCTATTCCGTTAATCGAAAGCTGAAGAAAAAAGAGAGAAAAGATCAAAATACAGGCGTGGGCTGGGGAGGAAGTGTGATGCGGGCACAGACCACCATGCGCACTAGGCTCCTAGAGCCCTGTTCCAACAAGTGCATAACCAGGAATACGCATCCAACCCTAACCCCGGATCCGAGTGCATAAGGCACCGGGCGCATTCTCCGTCACATGCCCTGGCATTTAACCTCTACATCGCGAGAGCTCTTCCAGCTTCTCTTCCTTTTCTCCCCATCTTGTAATTAGCAGAATTGAGTCCCATTGGTAGCGCCTTCGTGCCTCGCCTAAGTGTACGCTCGTCTCTTACAATTACAAGATCGCTTCTAAGCATCCTCCTTGGGCTTGAGATTCTATAGAGGATGTAGTATAGAGGTACAATTTTGGAAGGCCTTGTCTTAATTAGAGCAACGGCTTTCGATTTTTCCTTACACCTATACGGCTACGTTACGCGCCGACCGAACAGAACCCCCTACAACCGGTCCTAGTAGAGCTTTGAAGAAGGACCTTCTTTACTGTTGAGGATACCGCGCGTAACCTACTAGAGACTTCGAGGAGGACCTTCTCGACTAGTGAGGACCTTTTTTACCCGCATCGTAGCAACTACGTCTTCTAGGACGTAACGACCCCCGCAAGTGGTTCCTAGACCGCGCTTCGCAAACTCGCAACCCCTTCTCTCCTTTCGTCTTTCTTTACGATTATCTGCGACTACTACGATAGACTTCTCTAATCCCGATACAATCCGCTAGGCATTCGAGCATCAGGAACGACGTATCGCGACTCTCGAAGCGGATATCTCGTCCCTTTTAGCTTCGAGACAGTACTTTCGACCCCGACCGATTCTCCCTAATCCTGATAAGTTTAGCGGCGCTACGCGGTACGACACCTGGCTCCTACTGATCAAGGCAAAACTCGATGTCGATAGCGAGGCGATTAGCGGCTCTGACAAGGCACACTTTTGGTACGTCTACGGCAATCTCGACTTGAAAATTCAAGCGTTGGTGCTTCCGCTCGCTTCCAAGGCCCAACTTAAGCCGTCCTTGATCTTCGACTCGCTCGCCCGGATTTACGAAGACCCCAACAAGGCAAGCCGCGCATCTAATCGACTCACCTAGTTGCGCTAAGGCACGAATTCACTCCTTTATTTCCTCGCAAAGTTCGAACGCACTCTCTTCGAGGCTTAGGCTCTTGACTAGCCGGACTTAGCTAAGATTTCTACGCTCCGCGCTAGATTGAACGACTACCTAAAGCGGAAGCTTGAGGTCTAGCTTGCCCTGCTTGCAAAGTACGATAACTTTGTCCGAGCTCTCTACTAACTGTCTAGTTACGCAAAGTCTGTTGGTTTCGCCCCGGTAGCGGCGACCGCCTTAACTAACTACTATAACAAGATGGAAATTGGAGCAATTTCGACAATTGGAGCTATTACGACAACGACTGTCCTACGAAGAGGCCTTGACTAGAGTTGCATTCTAGCAACTAAACTAAGTGAGGAAGATGATAAGCAGGATTGATAGACGGATTCCTAGGATAGGAAGGAGGATTGGAAGCCTCGAGGACGAGTCTTCTTTGGAGGGGGGGAATGTGACAGCACCTGCTATTGAGGTGCGCGTCTGCCTTGCTCGCGCGTGCCCTACCTGCCCTGGCATTTAACCTCTGTATCGCGAGAGCTCTTCTAGCTTCTCTTCCTTTTCTCCCTATCTTGTAATTAGCAGAATTGAGTCCTATTGGCAGCGCCCTCGTGCCTCGCCTAAGTGTACGCTCGTCTCTTACATAGCCGAAGAAAAGCTACGTATCGTCGGCATTATCGACCACTATAAGCTACTAGCCGCTATCCTTCCGCTCCAACCATCTCTTGACCGACGGCAGCACGTCGGTCTTTGGGTCGTTATAGCTAGGGACCTAGCATTCCTATACGATAGAAGTATACGCTTGACGGAATCGCTCGGCGTTGCTTGCGTGGACCTAAAAGACCGATATCTCTAAGTACGCCTCCTAGAGCTAATATGCATATTCTAAGGCGATCTGTATTTTCCTACGAGGCGTTAATAACGAAATAGTACGCGGCCGAATTCACTTATCTAATGCCGCTAGGGCTATAGAGGGAGACTCTTGCTTGCGAGGCCGACTTAAGTAGTAGTTGTTTCAAGTTATTAAGGATAGCTATCTAACTAACAAAGCTATCGTTTCTCGGATATAGAACAAGAACTATAGCCGCGTAAGACTAGTTGGTCTAACAATACAATTAGAATAGTCTACCTACACTAAGGGCTAGTAGACTGCTCCGGGAGAGGGACGGATGCTAATAGAATTAGCAAATATCCCTAGCAAGCTTCTTCCTAATCCTCCTTAGTAGATCATTACGTACCTAGCATCGAAGGCACCTAGTATCCCAAGAAAGCCTTTATATATACTACCGCCGTTGCTACTATATACTGCTACTACGCCTTGTTCTTGTAGCTATTCGCGTAGTTGTAGGCACCCTTAATAACTACGTAAGGAAAGATGTCCTAAACATTAGCGCCCTCTATTTTAAAGCTTAAAACACCCGCCTCCTATACGATGTCGTCGCGGTCCTTGCCCAACTTTATAACCGTGTCGCCCAACGTAATCAAGCCAAAGTGAACCGCAAGCTATCTATCGCCTTGCTCGAGGCGGGCACGCGGTACTAGCTTGCTATTGTAAGCGCACTTCTCGTATAATATCCCGTCCCTTGTATAGCGATACGTCGCCTTAAACAGCTTGTCTTGCGCAGTACTAGGGTACGTAGCCGCTAGTTCCGGCTCGCCCTAAAGGACGTCTATATAGCTGGTTAGCCTACTCTATAGCGTCTTCTAGCTATAGAGGCTCTTAAGCTTGCTAAGTAGCGCGTAGATCTCGGTGTTCGGCCTACCTAGAGCGTCTAGAAGCGTGTCCTTTAGCACGAACTACTCGGGTAGTCGCCGTCTAAGGTCGTACTATATAATACCGTCGCTAACGATACTATCGCCTAGTACGGTCTCGGCTATCTCGCTACCGCTAGGATGGAAGGGAACGACACTACAAACGCCAACGACAAGGGCTAGCTTAATGTTAGGGAAACTCGCACAGCAGTTAGCGGCGATAGCTATAGCGCTAGCCTTGCCTATACCTAGTATATATACAAGGACGACGTTGTAGCGGTCGACGGCACTAATAGAGTATACGTTAGGATCGCCCGCGACTTTATCGTAAGGCGGCCCGTTATTGTCCTAGTAGTAGTCGAAGAGGGCGTCGACGGCATCGGCTTTAAGTAGGAGAGCGCAAATAACAGCAATCTAGAAGCTGGCCTATATAGCTAGGCGCTAGAGCTAGGTTAGGTTTATTAGTTATTGCGCTAGAGTTAGCTCTAGAAGGCTAGTTGAAATCTTGTTAGTTAGGTCCGTATAGGTCTAAAGTGGACTTATATTCCGTAGATATAGGTTTTAGCGAGGTGAGATAGGTTTGCGATGTTAGGCCCCTCTTTGTAGCTAACGATTTTAGAACAAGCTAAGCTTAGCACTAGCCTTCTTGGCTCTAACTAGCAAGGCTAGGCAAGAGACTCTAGTAGTATATAGCATTGTGCTATAGCCGGAAAGAGTAGGCGGTATTGCAGGCGGTGAGCATAGCTAAAAGGGGAAGGCGGTGTCTAGAGCGGTGTGTAGAGGTAGGGAGCGGACTATATGTCTTGTATATATAAATTAGGAAGGCGGTAGCTTTCTGGTTGCCCGCTAAGCTATTATCCTAAGGAGCAAGCGAGGAATAAAACGGTTTCCTAGAGAATAGTTCACTACTTTCTTAATTGACTTGTAATGTAAGTCTTTAATCTACCGTCTACCGTACTACCTACCTAATCCGTGCTTGGACATTCCTGCTTTCTTTTTCACCGCTTAAAATACTGCCTACTCGATTGGTCAACCCTTATCCAACTTAGTTAAGGCAGCGTTAGAATGGAGATTAGCTAAGCGGACTAAGACGACGCGAAAACTCGAATGCCCGTATTGCTTACTAAGACTAGTATTATCAGTGGATCTCGGCTAGCCAACCGCGCATTAACGGCATACCGTCTAGTTCCCCTGCAACCACTTCTGCGGGCTCTAGCGACAGACCTCTTAGTTAGTTACCGTTATACTCTAATTAATAGCCTTTAGATTTACTAGAGTGTGCAAGTACAAGCATTGTTTTACAAGTACGATGAAGATTCTATGCAAGTTCCTAGCGTCACTCTTTGCTAGTTACTATGTTTCTTTGCAAATAGGGTTGAATTGTGCTTAGGAATTCCAGATTAAGTCGAGAAAGCGCTGTTCTAACCGCCGAATTTAGCTAGGCACCGCCGCTATTTTCGGCGGTTGGAACAGTGCGGGGACGCCGCGGCGCGGGGTCCTACGTAAGTACCCTCTACTTTTTTAGTGCATATATATATTAGTTGCTACGTCCCGCCCCCTGCCCCTCGTATACCCTACAGCAAAGCGACATACGAGGCTAATATTTAGATTCCAACTCTCCGTTTCCTTTACCTAGAACCCGAGCCGCCGGCCTCGAGAGAGCCAAAAATAGCTCCTATAGCTAGCGAGTTAAAATGGCTCGCCTATCTCCCGGGGAGTCCGTAAGTTGCTCGACTCTTCCCGCTAAAGCTATAGACTCTCTTGCGCCTATTCTCTTACTTCTTAGAGCTACCTCTTCTCCTGCTCCTCCTCCGCGACGAGCCTAGCCAACAGCATAGCATCCGCCCGCCCTAGCGGAGGAGCTCGCCATCATGCTGATTTTATCAAACGCTTCACCAAGCAAGAGGCTTAGCGGCGAGAGGCCAAGCAGTAGAAGGTCCCACTTACGGCTACGTAGCGCGCCGCGCGCCGCGAGAGATTGCGAAAGATTCGCTTTATCAAGCCCGCGGATGCCGACTGTACGAAATCCAACATTGCTAGCGTGCTATAGAAGTAGAAGAGGTAGGTCTCCTTCTCTACTATCACCGGGTAGGTCGCTAACCAAGAGCGAGGTACTACAACTTTACTAGGTTAGAGCTATAGCTCGACGCAATCAAAAAAGTAGACCAAGCGACTACGATAGACTTCCTCGACCACCTATACGAGAGATACAATGTTACTTCGTAGGGCATATCCTAGTAGTATTTCCGTAAGTACAAGCAACTATACACTCGGATAGTTGGCTAGTACATAGATATCAATAATAGTAAGGAGGTGAAAAAGATTAGAGCAAACTTATGCATATCTCTATAGCTACCGTACTAACACGCTGCAGTTTCACGATACCGAACTTATACACAAATACGGCCTCTAACCGCCTAACGTGCTTAGCAAGGAAGTAGCTAATTGGAACGATCTACTAGTTCTCCTTACGTACAATATCGCTTATAACACGAGGATTTTCCCTCGAGAGCGGCATTGTATTAACCTATAGGGATATTACCTCTTTCTTGTATATACCGGATATCGACCTGCCAAGATTGTAGACAACGAGACAAAGAAGCCTAAGGATAGCTCTTAGGAAGAGATTTACGGTCCTAATTCTATCCACCCCTCCGATCGAGCACTAGCGATAAGCTACAAGCTACTCTAGTTCGACAGCGGCTATATTACCGCGCAGGTCGGAGCGGGTGAAGATAATGATAAGGAGAAATTGTCGGATCAAGAGGCCAAGATAGTGGACGAGATGCTATTAACTAAAACCTTAGAGCGCGGACGCCCTAAAGCGCTCTACTACGAGGATATTATATTGATAGTTGTCCATTACCTAGTAATAGGCGAGAACGTATATGTAATAGCGGTGAAGTTTATCCACTACAAGGGCGCCGACAACAAGCCAAAGCCGTATATATTCGTCCCAATATACTTCACGGATCCGCTCTCTAACGTTTGCAGGACTATCTTTTTCTTCACGCCGACTCGTAGGCTAATGTTCTATCTCGTCACCGTCATCATCAGCATCGCAGTACACGACGGTGCATTCGACGCCCTAAACCTTACAACCGTAAAGAGCGTATTTAGCGTAAAGAACAACGGCCTAGTCCGATGTACGCCACTACGCTAGAAGAAGGAGTAGCTCAAGCGACCTATATTCCGCCGGTTCGACGGCCCCGAGATTTCCGAGGAAAAGGCCCTATAGTATTCTAAGCTACAAGACGATATAGTATAGCAGTCGCTAGATACTAGGCAGGAGAAGCCTATACAGCTAAAAGATTTCCGCCGTAGTATAGCAAACAAAGTAAATAGTATATCGTTTTAGTACTCCTACGAACTACCTTACTAACTCTATCTAGGGAACGCGCCCGATGCTATTCGCGACTAGATGATGCGTTACGACCCGAAGTGGGCTACATTCAATAGCGTATACATCAACGCCAAGGTGAAATTTCACCTTTAGAACGTAGTCCTGTACGAGCCGCACGAAGATGCGCTTATCGAGATGCTTACGCACATTAGCGTCACGCGCGACCTACGCGCAGGCCGGGATATTGTCCCTGCCGAAGTCTGGCGGGACCTGCCGCCCGATCCTAAGATTGTCGAACTAGAGCAGCGTAGAGAGAGACTCAAGAGTGGCCAGTACCGCATCCAAGGCCACGACAATGAACAACAGGTTCGGGATCTTACCAGGCAGATCAGGAGCAAGAAAGCGTAGCGTGTGAAGAAGATCGTCAAGGAGTATCGTGCCGACTACTTCTACAACCATCCGACCTGGGATATCGAACGACAGGTACGGGGAGAGGAGGAAGAGGAGTATGTGGAACCGGACATCGATCTTCAGATACCGGAGCGCGCGTAGCTGGCCGAGATACTGTGCCACCAACCGCAGGACTTGAGCCCTATAGCGCTGCTCGAACGCCGCATCCAGGTCGCCGAGCTTATAGTGGCGCTGTGCGACAAACGCGAGACGGCCAGGTGCAAACTTACCCGGTAGAGCGCGTAGCACGAGGTGTCAGTGAAGGAGGAGTCCCCTACGCCGGACCCCTTCCCACTTCTTATGCAAAAGACGTAGTGTCCTCGATGCATTGGGGACTAGAGGCTGCTATACGAGACGAGAGTGTTCCTATACTGTCGGCCTTCGGTGATGAATGACCACTTCGACCGTGAGCACTTGGAAGACTTGAAGGAAAAAGAGCAACGCGATCGTATCTTTTGCGACCACCCTAGATGCAAAGAGGAGGGGGTGAAACTGAAGAACTTGGATCATTTTAGGGCTCATGTGATGAACGTCCACGGTATCGAACTTCGGCCGAGTGACCGAGCCAAGTCATTCCCGAAGTCCTCTCGTCGAGTAGTGCCGGTCTTTGCCTGACAGTGTTGCAGTTAGTTTTGTAGTAGTGTATAGCTAGGAGCGAAATCGATGCCTTACCACACTTTCTTGTAAAGCGAGAGACTGCGGGGACGAAGTCGTCGCTGTTCAGCAGCACTTGACAAAGGCACGTGGGCCGATCCAAGACGAGGACATGCACAATAAATGGTAGGGCAAGCAGGATCCCTAGCCAGTTGAAGAAGCACGTGCGGGCAGCGCCGTGGCGGATAGCCCAACCGGGCCGGCGAAGCCCACTGCCGAAGGCGAGCAAACACCCGTGTCGAAGCTCCGGGTGCCGGCGATGCACCGGGGCGGGCTGGTCAACGGTTGGGTAACATCGCGCCGGCGGTGAAAACCCAGATTTGGGACCGAGCGCTCATCGGGGAAGGAGGGCCACGACCAAGAGGGTGAGAAACACCTCGCTTACAAGTTCCAGCGTCATCCACCAATTCCAGCTTCGCCAATTCCAACTTGCCCAACTCGATCAAGATGCAACCGAGGCCGGCGGTTCCGCATGTTGCAACGTGAAGAGTCGCGGTGGAGGAGTCAAGAGGTATATAACTAATACGTCTCAGGCCAATGCCTCGCGAAGAGGGTTGGTTACGTTGCCGGAGAATCCCCACCGCCGCCGCTGAAGCCGATTTGATTTCTTTTAGACATTACCCGTAACCCAGAATGAAGTCGTTGCGGAGCGTGACTGCCGCGCTCTCTGCAGCCCTCCTGCTGGAGCGAGGCATGGCGGCGACATCCGAGTCCGGCAAGTTCAACATCCTGTCCATGAACGTCGCCGGCCTGCCGGCCATCCTGAACGGCAACGACGTGCCCGGGGACAAGGCGACAAACGCAGCAACGATTGGGTCGAGATTTGCTGAGTATGGTTACGATGTGATTCACGTGCAAGAGGTAATAATTCTCCGATCCGTGCAGAACCCGTTGGCTGACTGCAAGTTGTTGACTTGGGATTCGTATTAATTTGTAATAGGACTTCAACTACCACGCCGACATCTACCGCACTGATACGCATCCCTTCCGGACGGCCACATCGGGCGGGGTCCCGTTTGGTTCGGGACTCAACACCTTGTCCAACTTCAACTGGGTCGACTTCCGGCGCATCAAGTGGGCTCAGTGCTCGGATGCCTCCGGGAGTGACTGCCTGACCCCCAAGGGCTTCACATTCATGCGCGTTGCCATTTCAGGGTCCAGCGACAACAACACCACGGCGGTATATGCCGACTTCTACAACCTCCATGCCGATGCGGGGACCGAGGCCGGTGATCTCAGCGCTCGGCAGCAAAACATCAACCAAGTGGCCGCGTACATTTCCCAATGGAGCCAAGGCAACGCCGTGGTGGTCTTTGGCGACACCAACAGCCGGTACAGCCGGACGGCCGACACTGCCATCCGGTCTCTGCTCGCCCGTGAGAACCTGAATGCGACTGGTCACGGTACGGGCCTGGCGGACGCCTGGGTCGACCTCGAACGCGGTGGTGTCGTTCCAACAGAGGAGAGTCTGTGTGGGAACCCGGCCGCCGACAGCGTGTGCGAGGTGGTCGACAAGGTCTTCTACCGCTCGAGCCCGCTGGTGACGCTGCGGGCCGAGACATTCCGCTACGACAGCCAGCGCTTCCTGCAGGCCAACGGCAGCGTGCTCAGCGACCATAACCCGGTCTTTGTCGACTTTTCATGGTCCGCCGGCTCGTCCCTCCGGCAGAGCGACTTCTTCGGCGGGGACTCGGGCACTTGGTTCAGCGATGTGCCGACGCTCGCGAGCATCACCAGGCCCAAGGCGGCGACGCTGGTGTTCCGGGGCGCATCCCGGCTGGACAGCGTGGGCCTGACGCTGGCAGATGGTACCAGCTTCAAGCATGGGGGCACCGGTGGGACGGAGGCGACGCTCACACTCGGTGCTTCCGAGTTTTGGGTTGAGGCGGAGCTCTGCCGGGGCCAGAAGAGCGGCGAGACCCGCAACTTCTACATCCGGGCCGCCACCTCCTTGGGACGCACCTTGACGGCCGGCACATCGACGGCAGACTGCGCAACGTTTTCCGCGCCGGCCGGGTGGCAGATTGTGGGCTTCGTAGGCCAGGACGGGGATGAGATGGACCAGCTTGCCTTCGTGTATGCACCTCAGTGACGGGATGTGGCGGCAATTGGGCGCTGGGCGTGTCTCAACCGCATATGGGGAGTAACTACACACTATACACTACACTACGTGTACCGTACGTAGTATAGGGAACTACGCGTAGGCGGTGGTCAATCCGGCCGGTTGCTCCGCCTCGGCTGCTCCGTGGTCCGCCATTCGCGGCCTCGCACTGCCAGTACTCAGCCTGCAGCATGCAAGGTGCGTCAGTCACATTGGACTTGCTCGGACCCTTGCATATCCGGGCCGCAGCCCTCCGCTTCCAGTTGTCGACATCGGGATCCTGAGTAGCCCAGCGAGGCGGGGTTGGAGATTCATCACTGCCAAATATATACACATACCAATCAATGTAATACCTACACAGGGAATCTGGCCAAAAGAACGAGCGTCAAAGACCACCGGCGGCCAACCTTGAACCCCAGCCCAAAATGACCCAACCACCTGCAATCTGGCCTGTCCTACTCGCCCTGGCGTTCCTAGTCGCAGCATCAGCAGGCGACCATAACAACCCTACAAAGGCCGTAAGCCCAATCCCCCCCATCATTGAACCCTATCCCCTTTCCCTCCCCATCTAACCTCCAGTGCCGCTTGCAGTGCGCCTTCCTCGCCTCCTCCCTCCCCAACCTCACCGTCATCCTCCCCAACAACACCCCCGCCTACACCGCCCACAACACCTACTGGTCAGCGCGCCAATCCGACCTCCACCCCGCCTGCTTCATCGCCCCGACCATCGCCGAGGACGTCGCCAAAGCCATCAAACTCCTCACCGCCCACAACACGCCCTTCACCGTCAAAGCAGGCGGCCACGCCGCCTTCCCAGGCGCGTCCAACACCGACGCTCACGCTGGCGGCGTGACGCTGGACCTGGCGGGCCTGAACAGCATCACCGTCTCGTCCGACCGAAGGACCGTGTCCGTCGGCGCGGGAAGCAGGTGGATCAACGTTTCCTCGGTGCTCGACCCGCTGGGCCTGGCCGTCGTCGGCGGGCGGTCTGCGACTGTTGGCGTGAGTGGTCTGACGCTGGGCGGTGGTATCTCGTATTTCTCTGGGACCCGCGGCTGGGCGTGCGACAATGTGCGGAATTACGAAGTGGTGCTCGCGTCGGGGGAGATCGTCAATGCCTCGCCGGAGACGAACCCTGACCTGTACTGGGCGCTTCGCGGCGGAGGCGGGTCCAACTTTGGGGTGGTGACGCGGTTCGATCTGGCGGCATTTGACCAAGGCCAGCTGTGGGCGAGCTCGCGGCTGTATCCGGGCGCGCTGAACCGCACGCTGATCCCGCTTGTGCACGACCTGCTCGTGAGGGGCCTGCCGTCCGACCCGCAGGCGCACACCTACTTCGTGCTGACCTACTCCGCGCCGCTGGGCGGCTTCGTGGCGCTGACCGACCAGTTCCACGCCACGCACTCCGACGTCACCAGCCCGCCGGCAGTATTCGCCGCCTTCCACGACGAAGCCGCGCTGCCCACGCTGGTCAACAACACCCGCCTGGCCAACGTCTCGCAGCTGTTGCGCGACATTGAGCAGGCGGGCGGCCTGCGCCAGACGTTCTGGGACACGACGGTCGCAGCGACCGCTACGCCGGACCTGCTGCTGGACATTGTGCCGCTGTACGAGGCGCTAGCGGGGCGTCTGATGGCGGCGGCAGAGGCCGCGGACAACTCCACGGTGCAGCCGTACCTCGTGTACCAGGCCATCTCGTCCAACATCATCGAGGCGATGCAGGTCAACGGGGGCAACGCCCTGGGTCTGAAGCCCGAGGACGGGCCCGTCATGATTGTGCAGCTGACGACGACGTGGAGCAGCCCGGCGTTGGACGAGGTGGTCGAGAGTGGCTGCAAGGAGGTGATTGACAAGGTCGACGCACTCGCGGCGTCGCGGGGGGCGAGGTCCAAGAACGGGTATGTATACATGAACTATGCCGGCAAGACGCAGGATGTGTATGCTGGATATGGGAAGGAGAATTTGGCGAGGTTGAGGTCGGTGGCGAGATCGTATGACCCGGAGGGCAAGTTCCGCAAGCTGTGGAGAGGGTATTTTAAGTTGTGAGGTGGCAGCCGTTCCAGGGGGGACGTGTCGATCGTCGGGGTTCAGCAAGTGCCTAGAGTGGACTGTGTTTGGGAATCAGGTTAGCCCGGATCGGCTAGTTATGTTGTCGCAAGCTGAGGCAAGAGGATCAAGATCAACTGACCTTTCATGGCACTTCTCACATCGCCTGTGAACTCGGTGCCGAGTCACCCTCCCACCCCTTCACTCGGCACAAGCAAGTCAACCTCAACCCCTGGTCACCCTCACCCAGCAGGATTAGCACTCATCTCCTTACACACCCTCAACCTCTCATGCGCCTCCTGCAACAGCTCCGAATGCGCCTCGGCAAACGCCGCGCGCAGCGCATCCAGCATATCCGGCAGTCCATCCCCCAGACCCATAGCCGCGCTCTCCGTCAGCTCAGGCAAGTTCGCATTATTCGACAAATACGCCGCCACCCGCCGATAATTAACAGGCAGCGCCTTCCCCGGCCGGAAGCTCGCACCCCCAAGCCCGCCAGCGGGCTCCTGCATCGAGTCCTGACGACTAATGGCGCGCACGTAGGACCAGATGCTCAGCGCGGCGTAGTACATGACCCAGGGCCGGTGGGGGTCGGGCTCGCCGCGGCATGAGTAGGTCTGGATCTCGATGGGCGGCAGGCTGACGACGCCCGGGCCAATGTCGAGGCGCTCGCGGTCACCGGCGCTAGCGCTGCGTCGCGGGTCGACCAGGACGCGGTGCAGGAGGCGGAAGGCGTGCAGGATGGCGTGGCGGGTGGAGGGGAGGGAGGCCCAGACTCTCATTCGTGCGACGACGTTGGTGTAGTCTCGTACTGATACCTTCCGGCCCAGTAATCGCTTCGCGCCGGCGTAGACCTGGCAGTCAATGATGTCGACGTGTAGGCTGATATGTGCCAGGTGGTAGAGCACGGCAGCGCTGTGAACGGGGCCGTTTGACCCCGGCGCGTCGGCATGGGGTGGGTTTCCTGCCGCCCCTTGGGCTGCATCAAAGCTGCGCTTCCAGTCGTCGAATGCGTTGAGCAGAATCTTCTTCCAGGCGTCGTGGGTCTCGGTAGACGGCGCCGTCAGGTCCAGCCACTTGAGATGTGTTTCCCTATGACTGAGATGCCAGCCGACACTGAGGAGGCCAGACATGATGATCATGCGGCCAAACGAGTGCGTCTTGACTTCCTTGCCGTGCAGAGCACGCTTCAGCCCGTCGAGGAAGGATATGGGCCTGATGCCATACATGCGGAGGTTCTGGTCGAGCTGTCGCACCGTGTCCGGCTGGGACGCCGTCCACATGTTGTCGTCGCAGGGAAGCGGTAGCCGGATCTCGTGAGGCGCCATGTCGGCCGTGTGTCCGAACATGGCGGCGTGGATGATGTCGAGCATGAAGGCGGCGAAGACGACACGGTGCATCGCCTCGGTTTCGGCCCACCGGCACCACCATGTGTGCGAGTCCAAGCTGACGCCCTGCGGCTGCTCGGCGGAGGGCACCTCGGGAGGCGATTCGCTGCCGGAGCGGCCGATAAGGGGGCTGCCCCGCCGGAGAAGCGTGAGCGCCACGGAGTGGTAGATGTGGGCGCGTTCGTGGAGCCGCCGGGATGAATACATCTTCTCGTAAAACTCGAGCAGCAGGAGAGCTTGGGATACCCAGAGCGACACTGGGGGCTGAGCTTCCTCGGCGGTTAGGATTTCCGACCTGACCCCGAGTATGATAACGTCAGCAAAGCCGCCATAATCGGCCAAGTTCCCGGTCGAGTCTCGAATGCACATGGAGACGGCGCCCAAGGCGACCATAACCATGACAAGAAAGACAGAACATCGGTTGCATGAGAAAGTCGGCTGATGGACAATGGGTAGCCGGGGAGAGACGCGATCCCAGTATTCCTGCAAGCAGTCGCGCATCATTTCGAGGCTCAGAGCGGGGATGTCTCCGGTGCTGTCGTGGACGAGGTTGGCAACCAGCGGCTCCGCCTTGGGCTGCTTCTGGCGGAACATGTTGAACCAGCGCAGTATCTCCTGGCGCCGGAACTCGGAGATGAGCTCGTCGGTCTCGACAAAGCGGGTGGGCGTGTCGAGCTGAGATCGGCCGCTCGTCAGCGACTCGTAGTCGTAGTGGATGTTGTTGTTCAGCGTCGACTCCAGGCCGCCGTCGATAAATGGCACATGAGAGACGTTGAAGTCGCCGTAGGGCGCATGGGGGTTGAACAGCCAGACGGCAAAGTTGTCGCGAGACATGTCGTCCGTCTGGAACTCGGTCGTGTGATACGTCACGGGCGCGGGCTGTTCGGGAACCCGTTGCTCGCCCTGGGGGTAGTAGCCAGGCTTGGGCCGGATGATGTTGCAGGCCCCCATATCGGGAAGCTGGGGATGCCATCCGGTGTGGTGGGACATCCTGCGCGGAGCTGGGTTGGTGGAGAGAGACGCAGGCGCCTGCGTGCTCGAGTCGGGACCGAGCAGGATGGCGGCGTCGTGCGGAACCCGGGTGAGGGCTGGCCGGACTTCGGTTGCTGTGGTCGGGGATATTGCGCTTGGTGACGGCGATGGCTCGGTGGGAGCACCAAAACTTGGCATTCGATTCCTGGGAACATAAGAAGAGGAGTGCCGCTTTCTGTGACGGGCTAGGAGGTCGGCCCGGACAAACTTCTGTTCGCACTGCTCAGTGGCGTCAGCGGGGTTCGGTCCTGTCGGGCGCGAGAGCTGGGGCAGCCGGCGGAATTTGGTCCGGCGAGAGTGAGCTTTGGGAACCATACCCCGGCAACGTCGCAGCGGTAGATTTCCTTGGGCGAATCTGGACACGGTCAGTTGAAACAAGGCGCTACTCGGCGGGCGCGGGCCAGCGTACGGTTGAGCTGGTGTCGCTGGAGATGCTCGGCCCTCGAGTAAATCTTGTCGCAGCCTGGGTAGTCGCAGGCGAAGCGGCGCGGAGCGCCCTTGCGGCTCGCGCGCTTGTATGGGCCGGGCCCAGCAGGGCGGTTCTGGGGCTGCGGGCCTTGTTGGGGTTCCATGGTCCGGTTCTCACTTGGCCTGGTGTCTGAAAGTGCCGTGCCGGCTTCGGGGGACTCGGGCCTCATGCGGAAAGTCCAGCGCTGGGTGGGCAGCAGTGGAAAAGTGACTGCTCAGGTCGCGGGACGCGCCGCCCGGCAGCAAAAGAAGGACATGTTCGGGACGGTCGAGGAGCCCTCCTCAATGGCACGGGGGTTCGGTGTCGAGTTCAATAATTCCGTAAGCTGAACCGACAGAAGGGAAATTTCTCGAGCGAGGCGTCGTCCCCGGTCTGCCCAGGGAGTGCCCAAGCCGCGGAACCCCCACGCCCTCCCCACACCCCACTGCTGAAGAACGCGCCCCGACACGCGGGGAGCTATCAAGGCGCGGGCCGCATTGTCGAAACAGGCAAACTGTTACGGGTTGGATACTCCGCCGGCACTGTCATTGTCAAGCGGTTGTTTCAAGGCCCAAAAAAAAAAATACCAGAAAAAGAAAAAAAAGAAATGTACATGGGCGCCGAACCGCCGGATCGCCGTCTCGTCGACAGGGGTCGCAACTTCAAAAGATCTCGGCCGAGCCAGGACCCATGATCAACCCGAAACGCAGCAAATCAACCTGCGTGTTGGGAGCTGATGACGGGGTGCCGGTCCACGTTGACCCGTCGTTCGGGCGCCGACGCGGGGTAAAAGGTTTGTGGTTGTTGGGATTTGGACCTGGAAGGCTGCAGGCAGCACGAAGCGCTGGGTTTTTGCAGTGGGAAGGAGGCCCTGTGCCGCGTGGGGGTCCTCGAGACCCCGGTGGGTCCTAGGGTTCTCGAGCAATTTCAAGCTCGGCAGAGCCAATCTCGAAATGGATCGTTGGGCACGATCGCGGAAACAAGCATCAACTTGAAATTTCGATCGCGAATCGCGACACCTCGCTCCCTCCATCGAAGGGAAGGCTGCTGAGTTCTCGAAGAGGGGTGATTATTCTTTCTCTAACATCGATTCTCTTCAAGGTTCGCAACCGGGGAAGCGCGAGGACGCGAGCAACAACCATGACAGCTGGGCCACACCTGGGTTGATTCTTTTTCTCAGCTTTGTGATCAAATCAGCGTACGCTGTAATTACATAGGTACCTGAACGTGCTGCGTGCCTCAGTCCAATGTGCATCACTGCGCCGGCAGCCGCCGCGTGGGGGTTCCAACCTATTTCCAGGCCGGTGATGAGTCCATTGGTCCAACAGCAGCCGACAGCCCGAGAAAAGCATGACCAGTTGGAGTCAAGATTCAGCCGCAACTCCAGTCCTACACGCGCACCTACCAAGGGCTGAGACGAAAAAGGTGGTTGAGAGCTGCAGGAGCAGGGGGCAAGCGCACGCCTGCCATTGTTCAAACTTCTTCATTAACGAATTATAAATCTCTGAGACCAAGTTGTCCCGCAGAAGCACCGGACAATAATTACCCCCTGGGCTCCAAAATTTTAAGATGCTGTTGAGTTGTCCAGTTCACGATAGTCTATCGAATGTCCTGGACTCCTGGCGCGCAGGTCACGAAGGGGGAGGAGTTGGGGAATCTTTCAGTTCGGCGGATCGTCCATCATCGTGGCGTTTGAGTCTTTGAGAAAGTCAAGGTCGAGTTTGACCAGGATCTGCTCAAGATGAGCACGCAGCGGATGCACGGTTGCCGTCGAGGTTGGGATGAGCTTGGGTCAGGCTCTGCATCCATCACGGATTCATTGGTACCTAATTATTGATCCAAACTCCAAGTTGTTGCAACGACATTCGAGAAAGCATGTCCATCACACTTGCACCTTGCTACGGACCCGTGCCTGCACCATCGGTACAAGCTTGAGCTGCGCCTAACAGACCTTTGAACATCATGAATGCCTCCGGTGACTTGTCCCACAACTCCTGCAGCGCGTCTTTCAGTTCTTCCACATTAGCCGCGTGAGTTCCTGTCATCTTGACCGGGAACGGCAGGCCCTGATCGGGTCCATTTTTCTCGAACATCTTGGCCACCACCTCAGCCGGTAACAGCGACGGGTCCGGCTCCATGCCTGCGCCGCGAAGCTGCTCCTTGATGATTGCATACGTCGCCTCGACTTCGTGGTCCGTCATACCGCCGAGACCGGGGATCTTCACGGCCCATTTCCGGCCAACGTAACCAGCGCCGAGTCCGCACAAAGTGCCGCCAATGGCCGCGCCGAGAGGACCCCCGACTAGACCGCCAACCGCGCTGCCGACCCAGCCAGCACCCCAAGCCACGCCTGTGCCCGCGAGGTTGAGCCCAAGGTTCTTCCCAAAGCGCGCCCAATCGCCGGTGGATACCAGGTTGAAGGAGTCGAGGGCGGAACCGAGCAGCACTCCCAAGACGGCGCCGTTGCTGAAGAAGGGGTGTTCGATCCACATGGACAGTCCCCCAATGGTGCCGCCGTAGACTCCACTGACCCCAATCTTGACGAGGTAGGTCTTGAAGTTGCCATCGATGACGTCGCCGAAGCTGCATACCCCCGTGAGGAGCGCGTTTTGCCAGACCCCATTCACCACCGCAGTCTTGACCTCATGCCGCGTCAACGCAGCTTTGAGGGCGTTCTGGACATCGCCTTTGCCGGCTAGAAGATCGGCTCCCTTCTCGGGAACACCTATCTTCTCGGCTGCCGCCAACAACCTGCCGAGCTGCTCCCCGCTCAGCGTCCCAGCTATCTTCTGTACCTGACCCTTCGGGAGGTGTTCCTCCAGTCTAGCTTGAACGATGAGTCGTTCAGGGCCCTTCATCCGCAGTGCTATGCTAGGTGGGTCTGCTTCGAGGATCTGAAAGGCCGCCTGCGTACCATCCTCATAGGTTTTGACGTGCTGGGTGTATTTGAGACGCGGCATGCGGAGAGGTTCTTTCGGGTATGCGTCCATCAGCATGGAGTCGAGCCATAGTTGAAACTCGGGCGAGTTCCACGCTGCAGTGATGCTGCGGAAGTCTTCGGCGGAGACGGCAGGGGCGGGGGAACCGAACGCGACACTCAGTGCTTTTGTGATATCGTCCCGCGCCGAGAGCGTTATCAGCTCAATTGCCTCCGAAATGGCTCGAGTCTTGTCCATCTCTGATCTGGGAACCTTGTCGTTGCCCCTCCAGGCTGTGTGGGAAGATGATGTCGACGTTGGCTGATGGCCCGGGCCGGGCCAGGGGTGGATTTCGACTGGGAGACCGGCAGGGACAATGATTGTGGTCAAACTTCGATGCCAGAGACTTCAGCTCTGGAAGTAGCTTGGGAGCGAGAACGTCGTGAGGGATGCCAAAAAAAAGGCCTAGGCACCTGTGCTCTCAACTGATCTGAGAACTCAAGGGTAGATGCGGGGAGCACAAACATGAAGGCTCTGGCAAGCTCTTATGGTTCAGGTTTCCAGGTTTCTGCCCAATGATCAATCGCCCAAGATCTTACCTACCAGGTAAACCGATCCGCTCCGATAGGCCCCTCGATTCCCGTTTTCGACAGTCGGTGAGTGTGACACAAGGCTCTGTCTGGTACAACAGGCTCAACTCTCAACCCTTCCCCCTATTCCCAACCATCCACAACTCCCTAAACCTCGACCCCTCCGTCTCAACCAACTCCCCCGGCCGCCCCGTCTCCACGATCCTCCCCGCCTCCATCACCACCACCCGATCAAACCCCATCACCATCCCCAGCCGGTGACTCACCATGACAATGGTATACCCGGCAAACTCGCGCATGATAACCCGCTGCATCTCCTCGTCTGTCTCCTTGTCCACGCTCGAGCTATACTCGTCCAGCAGGAGTATCCCCCCTTGACTAATACTAGCCCTCACCCGCCTCCGCAAGATGGCCCGGGCGAGACTGAACAGCTGCTTCTGGCCCTGTGAGAGCGTGTCAGGCGACAGGGGGGCGTCGAGCCCGCCTCGGGAGGCGATGAACGGCCAGAGGGAGACCGCTTGCAGAGCAGAGATGCAGTCTGCTTCCGAGGCGACGTGTGTCGGGTCGAGGTTGGTGCGGGTCGGGGTGCCCGAGGGGAGGAAGACGGGCTCCTGGGGGAGGGCGAGGATTTGCGTGCGGAGGTGAGTTCGGGAGAGACTGGTGAGGGGGAGGGAGTCGATTGTGATTTCTGGGTGGTTGTCCGAGTCTTGGTTCACGGTTGTGGATTTGGTTGGGGGTAAAGGGTCGAGGAGGAGGAGGAGGAGGAGAAGCAGAGAGGATTTGCCGCTGGTTAGGGGTTAGTCCGTGATGTTCTCTGTGAAAGGCGGGAAAAGGGGTAGGGACTTACCTGCCGCTGCGGCCGCAAATGGCAACCTTCTCGCCAGGGGCAATGGCAAGATGCAGGTTATCCAAGGCAAGGCTTTGAGGAACCGCATCTCCGACATCTCCGTAGGTGGCCGACACCCCGCTGATGCTGATTGCCCCGTGCAGTGGCCACTCCTTGGGCGGCACCTGGTCCTCGCCCTCCTTGCTCTCCGGCTGCACGTTCTCGCTGAAAGACTTCAGCCGGCTGACGGCGCCGATGGACGTCTCGAGCAGCGTGTAAAATCTGATGATCATCGTGAGGTTCTCGCCAAACGTCATGAGCACCATTAAACTGGCACCAGTGAAGGCCGTGTTAGTCCGCAGCTGGGTTGCAAGGGTCACGACGCCCAGGGCGATGACGGCCACGATGAGTTGCAGTGTGAGAGCGAGCCAGCGCTGGATCATGGCGAGAAGGTAGGCGGGCCTCTGGGACGTGTCTAGCAGCCGGTTGTTCAGGTGAATGCCCTCGTCGACCCAACCAAAGGCGCGGTAAGTGTCAACCCCTTTTATGGTGTCAATGAAGTGGGAGCTGGAAAAGTTAACCACGTGTGTCCTGAGAGAGGTTTGTCGGTACTTACTAAAGTGGGCTCTTCGCCTCGAGATCCAGCAGCCTGATCTGACGAGATGTCCGGAGATAGAACTTTTGAAGCAGATAGAGAACCGCGACCAGGACAGGGTATGTTATGGCGATGTACGGGGACGACGTCGCGATCACGACGGCCATGCCGACGGCGACGAAGGAGGTCAACATAAGATTTATCAAGGCTTGAGGAAGCTGGCCGTCGATGAGAGTCATGTCCTGCGAGAACAGGTTGACGACGATGCCCGTGTCGGTAGTCGTAAAGAACTTAAGCGGTGCGTTGATGACGGTCCTCAGCGCCTCCTTGTGCAGCTTCGCCCCAGAGTCTGAAATCATGGTAGTCAAGCAGATCTTGGCCACCGCGAACAGACAGAAGAGGGTCCCGAACTGGAAGAGGGCGTACAGGCCGTTGTAGAAGGCGTTGGAGTGCTTAGGACTGGGAGAAGCCACGTCCTCGGACCAGAACTTGAGCCAAATGGTATTGAAGTTGTCCAAGCCGCCCCCAACTGCACAGAAGATCACGAATGCAATCTTTGACAGCGTCGCGATGCGCGCAAAGTAGTGTCGGTACACGGCCCAGTCGCCGGTCATCCTTGCCTGCTCGTTCGGCAGGAAAGACGCAGCAGCCTGTGTTGACTCCGGCTTGGGAGCTTCTTCCCTTGTTGGCATCTCGACGGACACAGAGCTGCTCTCGGAGTGTGATCCCTCCGTATGCTCAACACCGAGACCCGAGACGTACTTCTCGTTGGCCATCAGCTCCTGGAAGGTGCCCTGCTCAACCACGGTCCCATCCGACCCGAGGGCGACGATGTGGTCTGCCGATGGGAGATGTCGAACCGAATGTGTGCAGAGAACCGCTGTAGCGTTCCTCCGCCGGATGAGGCCGGCTGGCGAGAAGACACGAACGAAGACTTGCTCCTCGGTGTCGGCGTCCAGGCCGCTCATGACATCGTCGAAGACGTGGAAGTCCGTCATGAGGTACAGGGCCCTCGCTATGGACACGCGCTGCTTCTGTCCGCCACTGAGGGTGATGCCGTTGCTGCCGACATTGGTGCTGTCGCCTTGCGGTAGGAGGGCCAAATCTGCGCGGAGCATCGTCGCCTCGATGACCTCGTCGTACCTCTCTTGGAGGAAGGGAGCCGAGCCGACAATGTTCTCCCTGATCGATCCATTCGACAAATAGGGATTTTGGTCGCAGTAGCCAACCCTGCGGGATGCATTTGGCGCCATGAGGACCTGCCCCTGAGAAACGGGGACTTCGCCAAGCAGTGCTTTGCAGAACGTCGACTTCCCAGAGGCGATGGGCCCGACGACAATCGTGAGTTGAGAGGCGGGAATTTCGAGATTGATGCCCTTGAGCGTAAACTTGCCAGGTTCCCAGCCAAAGCAGCCCCCAACGATTCGAACCTTGGGCAAAGAAGTCATCACGGGCTGTTCAACAACCTCCTGCCTGGGCTTCTCGGCCTCTGAGCTGCTCTCCCGGTGCGGCGGCGGCGGCGTGGGCCACTGACGGAAGTCGAAGCGAGCGTCTTGCTCGAGGAACGCCTGAATGCGGTTCAGGCAGGTGAAAGCAGCCAGCAGAGAGGGTATCTGCTGGAAAAGAGAACTCAATGGAGAAGCGAGTAGGATGATGTAGGACATGGACGTGAAGATGGTGGTCACATCCAAGGTCCGAGAGGCAAAGGCAAAGGCCACAACGGCTGAGAAAAACAGCGGCAAGTGCGAGATCACTACCGCGATGATGATCACCATCCGGAAGTGGGAACCCGCCTTGAGCTCGTCAAGCCGCATGTCCTGGATCGCGTCCTCCACGGTTTGGGCCAGACCCGAGATCTTGAGGTGCTTCATCTGGCCGATGATGCTGGCGGTTAGCCCGACTCGCTTCTGTATCTTCTCCATCCAGACTTTCTGCCTGGGCCCGGTGAATCGTGCAAGAATGGCAGAGCACACGACACAACCGCCGACGAGAATCAACGGAGCAACGAAAGCAGGCCCGATTTGACGCGAGAGCAAGAAACACGCCAGGGCCACCTCTACCGTATTGGCCCAGAATTCGTGTATGTTGAGGCAACCCTGAATGATGCGCTCGATATCGGTGCTCATAAGCGTGAGGGCAGCCGAGTCGCCGGACGCCGTGACTTGTGACTCGGTCGTCTTCCGGTAGATTGCGCTGGCCAGGAAACCGCGTCCCATGTACATGGCACGCTCTTGGAAGTACCAGTAGAATGCGCCCGAGGTTGCGATTCCGACATAGATGAGAAGGGTGGCGCCAAGAAGTCCGTAACCCGTGTTCTTCGATGACTCGCCAGCAGGCTGCTGGAGATAGTTCAAGAGTGTCTGGATGAGAAACGGCTGGCAGAACTGGAAAGCGCCGAGGGCAATGCGTGGCCCGACCGGGAGCAAAAGCGGGACTGCCAGAGCTTTGGCCACAGCCCGGGCGAGTGCGTGGTTTTTGCCCCTGAGCCGGGACACGTCGATGTAGTGTGCGAGTCCGGCATGGAGCGTCTCGGAGGCCATAGTCCGGTCCAGAGGATACAGATCGTCAACCTGTAGCACCTTGCGGTAGCCCCTGAGGAAGAGCCGATTGAGCCAGGAAAGGGCGCCGAGACCGTACAGACCAGTGGTTTCCTCTGGGCTGTGCTCCTTGAGGTCCCAACGGACGATCCATCTCGACTTGGACTGGGATTCGAGGACAATGATGAGCGCTTTGAGGGCGACGACGCAAGTAAAAAGCCGGGCAAACGTGATCTCGTCGGTACGGCTTGACGCCAGCCATAGCGTCCGAACTTGTGAGATGTCAAGGAGGATGGTGATGAACAGGCTGGCATTCAAGAAGATGGATGGACGAGGGGCGCGGGAGTGCTCCAAGTATGACAACGGCAGCATGCAGAGCGCAGCTCCGAGTGTCAGAGCATCCGCGGGGATGAACAGGGCGCCGAATCTGCGAGATTTTGTGCTGCTCAAGACGAGGAGGGCGAGCTGCAGAATGCTGAACAAGGCGATGGCGATCTAATACAGGACGGTCAGTAAACCCACCGGTCAAGATCAACATGATTGCCGACTTACGAGCTTGGCTGAGCGCAGAAGTGCACCTCCCACAATGACCTTCTTGCGGGCGAGGTAGACAATGCGACAAACGGAGAAGGCGATGAAGATGGGCGCCGGGATGAGACCGAAGAAGATTTTCTCGAATTTGATGGTGAAGTCAAAGTCACCGCGGCAGCCCCGGACGGCCGGGCCGAACGTGTCGTCGGCAGGGCACGCCGAGAAATCCATCGTTCCGAGTCCGAGTCCGAGTCCGGAGCGATGCGTGAGAAGTGAGGGCGAGTTGGCAGGTGTCACACACAGAACGTCAACGGCATCCGCTTCTTATCGGCAACGACCTCGGAAACTTTGACAGCAGCCGCGTAAGGCAACCACACGATGACAAAACATGGAAAGAGTCATTGCCCTAGGGCTGCATAAAAGTGCCAGACTTTGGTGCCAAGAGAGGATGGTTCGTCAGAAGCACGCCCCAAACAGGAAGGTGAGAAGGTTGAGCCAAACTTAACCGCGCAAGCGCGCCCTTTTGTCGACGTCAGCAGAGCGGTGGAACTGAATCGAAGCGAGAGTGGAAGGTCGGGTATGCTGGACGTGCGAGCTTCTGATCGATCGACGAGTGTTAACCTTGATGGGAGTCCGGAGTCATTAATCCAACTGATCGTCTATCCTTCTTTCCGTCCTCTCCCTTTTCTTCCTTATCTTCCTCTTTGCCTTCCCATCTATCCGCCTCTTCATTCCTTCCTTCCCCTCTATTTCGTTAAAAGAAGAAAAGAAAGAGACTGGGAAGAAGAGGGAGAAAGAATGAGAAATAGAAGAAAAGGGATTGAGAAACCGCTTAAATGCTTCGTACCTCGGATGTGCCAAGCTAACAGACAAACAATGGTTAAACTGTTTGAAGGTTGGTTGGAGAGACATCCGAGCAAAAAAGACAAGGAGCTTGACTCGGCATGTTCGTGAACGTCGCTCATATTTGGACGATAGATTGACGTAGCAGCCACCCATCCCTTCCTATACAGTATACATGCCCTCAACGCCACCAACACCGTCCCATGCATCCTATCCCTTTGTACATCACCGATTCCGATTAACCGAGAACCTCCGCACCATGACCTCCCTGATTGTATACCTCTTCAGCGCAGCCGCGATCCCCCCGCGGCGCATCTCCTCCTCAAACACCGTCGGCGGCGGAATGTCGACATACACCAGCACCAAGCTCTTGAGCACGTGCGACAGCACGCGGTTGACGCCCATCAGCCACGACCACGACCTCTTCGGCTCCCCGTGCTCATACCCCTTCCAAACCGGATCCGAGTAAGATGGCATCACCATGATGCCAAACTCGCTGTGGTCAAAGACCGGTCCCCGCTGGTATATGATCCAGTCGACGCCGAATTTGATGCCGTGGCGGGGGACCCAGCCGAGCGAGCGGAAGTGGTGGTAGACGGCGTAGTTGACGAGGAAGGGGTCGTCGGGGCTGAGCGGGGCGCCGGCCGGCCGAGGGGGGAAGTATGAGTATGAGCGGAAGAGGGACAGGAGGTGCTCGGTGGAGATGGGGGAGTTGGTGACTGGGTCCACGACCTTGAGGGCGCCGAGGGCAAAGACCAGGAAGAAGGCTTCTTCTGGCGAGAGCTGGAAGTGCTCTTTGTTTTCGATGTCGACCAGCTCGATTGGGGCAACCGGAACGTCCGGGACCAGGTCAGACGATGTCTCGGGGAGAGGTGAGGGAGCGGTGAGACCAGTCGAGGTTGTCTCCGGCGCCAGCCCGGATTTTCCGTTGAGAACGGAAGGGGCGCTGCTCTTAGACTGTGCACCCAACGAGCGATTTGGGCTCGGCGGATCCGAATGGAGGAAAGTTGTGGACTCAACCGTGGGCGAGAAGCGCACACTCTTGCGGCGCTTGAACGGCGGCTCACCGTTAACTTCGGTGTCTTGCACGGAGCTGGAAACCGACTCGTCCGACGGCAAAGAGGGAGGTGGGACAACCCCATTACTGCGCACATCCGGCCGTGCCTCTTTGCTCAACACCTTGTCCACCTGAGGGTTACTCTCGACCGAGGCACTTGCCTTGACCGCATGCCCGTTGACGGCGCCGTTCAGCTCGGGCTGGTCATCCAAAGCATTGTCGCTTGAACTGGCGGTTGCACCGAGAGTTGGCTGAACCAGCGGCTGGCTGAGAGCGCCTGATCCCATCTCGAACACGGCGAGCCCACTGACAGGCTTGGAGATGATGTCCGCGTGTGAGTTAGGGAGCAACAGCAGCTCTGCGGGGCCAACTGGGGCCTTCCACTCATCCGAGCGCCCTTGCTGAGGTTGCTTGGAAGCAAAGCCGTTTGGCAGGCCGTTCAGCTGCGCCAGCGAGTTGGGAAGCGCAAGCAACTCTGCCGGGCCGACAGGTGGTTTATGGTGTAAAAGACGCCGTGCAAGAGGCACCTCCGGCTTGACAGCTTCGGTGCTCTCGGCCACCGGGACAGTATCTGAAACAAGTTCTGCCACGGAATCTGCAGGAGTGGGCTCTACAACAGCGGGCTGATCGGGGGACGACGGTGATTCCTCGCCATTAACAAGCTCGTCGAGGGCCTCAGCGGCCTTAGCCGTTTCCGACTTGACCGCTTGAGCAGCGGCTTCGGCGAGCCTCTGCCGCTCAATGGCCTCCAGCTCGGCCTTCGCTCTCTCCCACTTGGCGAGCCGACGCTCTTCTCGGCGCAGCTCGGTGCGTGCCTCGCTGACCGTCTTGCCTTCCGGCGAGCCGCGTCTGGCAAGTTCCCGCTTCAGCCAGTTCGGCTCACTTCGGCTGAGACTGCCCTTCCCGTAGAAGCCCTGCTCCCACAGAGCGCGTATGGATGTCTCATCCTTGACATGGACAGACCGCGTCTCTGGATCCCAAACCCCTGTGTGTATCACCGACGGCTCGCGTGGTGGCGGGCGGAACACCTGGCTCAGCCAAGCGTAGACGAGGTGGAGGAGCGAGATGGGATTGTTCGGGTAGAAAGTAGGAAGAGGAAATGTGCGAATTGGCGCAGGCAGGGCGTAAATCTGGTTCAATGGCGGTTTCTGCGGCGGTGCTCGCTCGGCAGCGGTCGTCGAAGGTCCGGCATTCGAGACTTTTGCCGACGCAGCCGCACCACCGGCCTTGCTGGCATCTCTGCCTGGGGATGTGGCACTGATTGTCGCGGTTTCAGACATTTCTGCCGTGCCTCATGTCGACCTGAAGGCAGAAGGTTAGCCTTTAGCCTCCCACAAGGATGGCAGGAAACAAGTCGATAGAATGTTGGGAGGTTATTGCTCAGATACCGTTGTAGTCTATAAATAGAGGGCATTCACCGAGCGTACACTGAAGTACATTGCTCTAAGCACCAATATTCGGATGTCATCACCGCAATTGGGTCCCTCAATCGATTTGTTCGTCGGGGCCAGATGAAGGCATGCCCTCACTCGAGGGGTGCAAGGGAAAAAAGCAGCGTCATAAGCTGGATGAACTGACCTTTCCACGGCAGACCGTCCGCTCAATTACCAGCGAGGGAGGAAACCCAGTGTGATAGCGCACCAATTAAGGTCGCTGTGGGTTTCGAGAGTGATGGCGTTGTCTTGGAGTTCGACTCACATCTGGCGCCGGTGTGGTTGCTTTTGCATGGTGCAAAAAGCTCTCGGAAGCTTCTGAAAATCGCGGGGGATGATTCAGTCTCCGCGTTCAAAGCAGATTTTGAAGGATCCACTGGAGAATCCACTGGCCCCACAGAGCCCGCTGCCGCCTGAGAGCGGGCCAGCGGGGCAGGGTTCGGCAGGTCCCGCATTGGCAGCAGTCCCTGACCCGCTCCCAGTTCAGACCAACCGAGCCAAAAGTCCTTGCTTGTATCTGCAGGACAAACCACACCAACATCTACGCCCATTAAACTTCAGTCTCCAAAATGGGGAGACTTATAGTGTGTGCAACACGTTCTCTGTTCCCTATTCATTCTGGTCCTACCCACCGGATTATTGCGGCTCTCCGAACATCCGCGCCCATTGGTTGAGGTACTTTGCTTCTTGCCTTCTGTCAGCGCCCCACATGGATTTCAGTCCGTCGCGCATCTCATTTCTCTCGCGTCGCCGAACTTACCCGTTGCGCCAGCTTCTCTCGTCCCTAATCCTTCTCTTTCGCTCACACAGCGATGACTCTCGGCAATGGTGCAATGTCGATAGTCATCCAAGGCGCCGCCTTGGTGAGCCTGATCTGGAGCTGCACCGTCTTCCTCGTCCAAGGCATTGGCATCTCGCAGATGTACCCATCCCTTTTTCGTCTGATCTTGCGCGCCGCTGCTGACTCCCCTGCTTCCAGCTTCCGCCATCACTCCGCGCCGCATCCAAAACCCGTGTCGCCCTCCCTCAAAGACGATGAAGTTCCTCACATCACCCTGATCCGGCCCGTCAAAGGGATCGAAGCCGGTCTCTACGAATGTCTCGCCTCATCGTTCCGGCTCGCCTACCCCAAGTCGAAGCTGACCATCTACTTCTGCGTCGCGTCCACCACTGATCCGGCGTATCCGGTTCTCCAGCAAGTCGTCGCCGACTTTCCCGGATTTGATGCGAAGATTCTCGTCGAGGAGGATGACCCGCTCCTCCACGGCAACAGCGGCCATGTCAACAACCTGGGACCAAACCCCAAGATCCGCAACATGAGTCGCGCATATCGCGAGGCAAAGGGCGATGTCATCTGGATCGCGGACTGCAACGTCTGGATTGGGCCCGGCTCAGCCGGAAGGATGGTCGACAAGCTCTACGGGTTCCGTCCCAATGGCGGCAGGACAACGCCCTACAAGTTTGTGCACCAGCTGCCGCTTGTCGTCGACATCGAAACACCCGAGACGACCCAAAAACAGAATCTCCTCTCGAAAGACGCCGCCCATCCGCATCCCAAATACCTCCTCGACTACGGCGGCCGCCTCGAAGAACTCTTCATGTCCACCTCCCACGCCAAGTTCTATGGCGCCATCAACACCGTCTGCATCGCCCCCTGCATCATCGGCAAGAGCAACATGTTCCGCAAGTCCCACCTCGACCGCTTCACCGACCCCGCCCAAAACCCGATCCTCTCCGCGAGGGACACCTCCCGGGGCCGCGGGCTCGACTTTTTCTCGTCCTACATCTGCGAAGACCACCTCATCGGCGACCTCATCTGGCGCTCCAAGCTGCCCGGCTTCAAGAACCACGGCCTCGTCTTCGGCGAGGTCGCCATCCAGCCCATGTCGGGTATGTCGGTGACCGCCTACATCGCGCGCCGCGTGCGCTGGCTGCGCGTTCGCAAGTGGACCGTGCTGCTCGCGACGCTCGTCGAGCCGGGCGTCGAGTCGCTGGTTTGCTCCCTGCACATGGCCTTTGCTTTGACAACACTTCCTTGCTTTCACGACAAGTTCGGCGTCCCGCAAACCTGGGGCGCCATGGGCATGATCTGGCTGAGCGCCGTCACCGTGTGGATGCTGGTCGACCGCTGCGTCAGCAACAAGCTGCGCAAGCTGCAGAGCGTCGAGGTGGATGAGCACACCCCCTTCTTTGCCATTGGGTCGTGCCGACGCGGTGGCATCCCGCAGCGGCCGTTCCTCGAGTGGCTGGCCGCCTGGCTCGGGAGGGAGCTGCTGGCGCTGCCCATCTGGACTTGGGCCGTGCTGCTGGGCACGACGGTGAACTGGCGTGGAAAGCAGTTCAAGGTGCGTATGGACATGAGCGTCGTCGAGGTGGAGGGCCCGAAGCGTCCACCATCACACCACCACTCGAACGGCCATCTAAACGGCGGTCCAAATGGGCATCCAAATGGCGGCAGTAAAGATCGCATAGATTAGATTAGATTCGGGAGCATAGATTATACCCTTAGACTTGTAGAAATGATAATACTCTGTACCATTTTCTATTTCCACTGCCCAATTACTCCTATCAAGGAGACCTCAAGGTCAGATTTAGTTAACGGCGTCCGTTGAAAACAAATCGCGTTCTCGTGGAACTTAGAGAATCTACTAGATACCCTGATACCCCATCATTCATCCCATTCCATGCGCCCTTCCATGCCCTAAGCCAGCAGATAACTCCGTCAGCCCCTTCCCAACGGCTTGCATGCAAAAAGCCAAGATCGAAAGCCAAATCACCTGCTTAGTTCTACCCTCAAACACCGATGCCACTGAAAACGCCCCAGACGAAACCCACAAACACCATCACCCAAGCTCAAACCTAACCGCCTAATTAACTATCCCACTTCTTCGCCTCCACCCCCTCAGGCGGAACCGTCTCCACCTTCCTTGACTTCACATCATCCCAGTCAGTGCTGAGCGCCGTCCCGTTGCTCTCGATAAAGCTCTTCATCATGGCGCGCTGCTGCTCCGGCGTGGCGCCCTTGTACAGCTGCTTGAAGAAGAAGTTGACGTCCTGCTTGTCGTCGTCATCGTCCTCGCCCGCGCCGAGCTTCTCCCAGTCCTTGGGGCCGTGGCGGCTGCTTGTTGGGTAGGTGGGGGCGGCTGAGGTTGTGGTGGAAGTCGCGGGGGCGGTGGCGACGGTGGGGGTTGCGGGTTGGGGTTCGGCGGGTTGGGAGGTTGTCGCGGTTGGGATGGGTGCGGAGGTGTCGTTGGGAGTGGTGTCTGTGGTTGCCCCGACCCATTCCTTGCCCCAGGATCCCCACTTGACGCCCGGCGCGGCCTTGTGCAGGACCAGTTCGATCTTGAGTGGTGTGGCGGTCCAGCGGGACTTGGACGGGTCGATCTCGCCGTCGAGGAAGAGCGTCGAGGTGGCTTCGGGGTCGCCGGGCTTGACGTAGGGACCGTTCGGGCGAGGGACGGGTGAGATTTGGATCTGGGGATGGTTAGCATGACCCGGAGGAGGAACAAGAAACCCCGACGTACCTGGTTTTTGGACATCTTCACATCAAGATCCTCCTTCTTGATGCCCTTCGAGAACAGCGTGAGAGTGACGCTCTGGTTGTTCTGGTAGAAATCTGTCCGGAGCCGCAGCGGCGTGTCGAACCCACTGACCGGGGCGGGACGAGGACCTTCAGGCTGCTGCTCAGTCTTGATGTCCTTCTTCGTCTGAGACTCGGCCGGCTTCGCAGCATTCGTGTTTGTCTCGGGCGAGGATTTAGGCGCGGCCTTCGCGACATTCTTCTGCGGCCTGGGAGGGACCTTCGTGACGGTGACCTTGCGGCCAGGGTGATCCTCCGGGAGATTCTTCATCATGCCGAGCACCTGGCTCCTCCAGGCGTATGCACGCCTCCAACCATCCTCGAACCCGGTCTTAGCGGTCGCTTGGCTCAGACGCTCCGCAATGCCCGCCGACTTGTTGACCGCCTGCCCCGGCTGCCCACTGCTGTCGGCAACGCCGTCCTCGTAGGTCACGGTGTAGTTGCCGTTCTCGTCGACCTTCTTCTCGACGCCGTCGTCCTCGCGCGCCGGGCGGCCCTCGGCCAGCGACATGCTCCACTTGGCGCAGCAGTCGGCGTCGGCGTAGCGGCCGAGCCTGAATAACTGCACCGAGCGGCGATACTGGGCTTCAATCATCTGCTTGCGCGAGTTGCCCGAGCCCCGCTCCGCCGCAACATGGTATGCGAGCTCGGCGTCGCGGAGGGCTGCCTCGAAGTTCTTGAGGTGCTGGTGGGCTTCGGCGCGGGCGAGCAGCCAGACTGGCGATTCGGAGGACTCGAGAGATTGGTCAAGGTAGCGGATCGCATCGCTGTACTCCTTGCGCTGGACGGCGGTGACGCCTTTGTGACCGAGAGTAGTCGCAGCCATTGAAATGTGTGCTGTAATCTGGGTACGGAATTGATGTTGGGTAAAAGCGCTCAACAAGGGGTAATGCTCAGGTTATCAGTGTTTGGAGGGTTGGTAAAGAATTGGGAGTCGATGCTGGGAGTTGAGATCGAGAAGGTGGTAAGGTGTGAGAAGAGGAAAGGAACGAAATTCTACAGCCTTTATAGGAAAAACTGGCTGGATGTTGCAGTCAAATCAGCAAACCGAAATCATGGTCTAAGGTTCAAAAAAACATCATCAGTCTTGCGTCTCAATTATTGTGTTGGGCGTTGGCCCAGGCAGCCGGCAAGTTGGCGGGGTAGCTTTATTCTGCCGCCTTCCACGGCAATCGCAGGCACATGCAAGGCGATTTAGCGCAAACCTTATCTCACCGCCTTCCCTATGAAGCAACCGCGTCGCTCCGATATGCATGCATCGGGGATCTGAAGCGCGAAGCGCATCAAAGTGGAGACCTCCAATTGAACCCAAGCGCAACAATCCCCTGGCAGCAGACGCAGTCCACCGAAAGAAAGCCGATTTGAGAATTGTTAGGGACAGTGACAACACGATTGCAGCATGGCGCACCTCGGGCCGGGCAAGGCGGCGAGCAGCAAGGAGCAGGCGGGCCTGCGCTACCCGTCCAACGGCAAGACCATCTACCACCGGCCACTACACCGCACCAAGAACGCCGAGCTCAGCCAGGCCAGCTTCGCCTACCTCTTCTCCGAGATGGTCAGCTATGCCCAGCGGAGGGTAACAGGCATCCAAGAGCTCGAGAAGCGGTGCGCACCCATCCCCCCTTCTCCTGCCCCAACCTTTGACTAACGCTCCCTCTCCGTATCCAGCCTCAACCTCCAAGGCCACCCAATAGGCCTCAAACTCCTCGACCTGCTCCTCACCCGCGAACCGCCGCGCTCCCAGACCCGGCCCCTGACTATCATCGCCCTCCTCCACTTCATCAAGATCAATCTCTGGACGCACCTCTTCGGGCGGCAGGCGGACCGCCTCGAGAAGAGCTCCAACCCGGACACGCCCGACGAGTACATGATCATCGACAACGAGCCGCTCGTCAACGCCTACATCAGCGTGCCGCGCGAGATGAGCCAGCTCAACTGCGCCGCGTACGTGGCGGGCATGATTGAGGGGGTTTGTGATGGGGCGATGTTTCCGGCGAGGGTGACGGCGCATACTGTGGGCGGGAAGGAGGAGGGCGAGATGTGGCCGGGGAAGACGGTGTTTTTGGTCAAGTTTCAGCTGGAGGTTTTGGAGAGGGAGGCGTTGATCGGGAAGGGGTGATAATGTGAGAATGAGAGATGAGTCTCGGACTTACGACGGGTTGCATTTGGCCGGCGTTTTGGGGTTCCGGGAGCGAATTGGTTACGAACTCAGTCATGGACATTGGTATCACGTTTGCCGGGGGCTTCATAGAGCAGTGGTGTAAGAAATGGGTATTCCTATGCTGACCGCTAGTCAATGCCCCTCTCCAGAACGCCTGCCATCATCGCTCCCGCGACGATCTCTCCCAGGTGCCGATGGCCTCATATCCCTACACAACCCAAACGCCTAGCAATGCGATGCGATAAACAGCACATAACAACACAAACCTCCCTCTCTCAACGCGGCAAACCCTTATACTGAAACCCCCCACCACCCCGTTTCCCCCCTCCCCGCCGTTTCGGCACCGCGCTGGGTGCCGGCCCCCGCGCCATCAGCTCAGTCAATCCCAAATCCTTCCACGCCGGCTCGCGCGCCTTCTGCATCGCCTTCTGGACTCCGTAGGCGGCGTGCTGGTCCGGCACGACGTCGTCCTCCTCCTCCGGGTTGACGGGCTGCAGGTCCGGCGGCACGTAGACGTCGTCTTTGGGCAGCTTGTCCTTGCAGAACTCCTCAAAGAGGTCTGCGTGCTGCGACTTGTGCATGTGCACGTACGTGTAGCAGGCGTCTTTGTTCTGAGAAGGTGTTAGAGATGATGACAAACTGCTTGCTCTTTACATACAGGGCACCGCGTGTTTGAACGGGACATACCATTGGAGAGCGAATGGGAGCGCGAACGACTGAAACTGGTAGAGTGACGTTGAGCGGCTCGATCATGAATCCTGCGGTGATGGAACTGCGACTCGAGCTGAGCGGGATGCGCGACTGTGGAGGCGTCAGGGATCGGCTAGACTCGCTTGAGCGCGAGTCATTGCCATCCATGTCTTCGTTCATCTTGGCAGTTGTGATGGGAATGTGGCGCAGTATGTGATCGACGAGGTTGTGGCAGTGCAGCTTTGTGGCGTAAGAAAGTCGGTTTGGGGAAAGCTTGGAAAGTTCAGTGTCATTCAGGTCGAGCTCAACCCTAACCCGGGTCTCACTTACACCACCTCGACCACCTCGCCTTGCACCAACTTGAAGAATTTCAAATCGGATCGCTTCCTCAAAGTCACCACGGAGAAAATTGTTACCAGAAGCTCTGAATTCTTGAGCTAAACTCTAAGTGCCTCATTGGCTTTATCCTCCTCAGTCACTGCCAAAGCAGGCTTCTCCTCAGCGCCCTGCTGCCCTCCCAAGTTCCCAACTCCCAAGTCTCATCCCAAACGATCAATGCTTGCCAGTGAAGTAGCTGCCCGACTCAATGCATGTGAATGTGATGCCAGCGGCATTAGGCCACTCTTGTCTTGGCTAGCATCGGAGACTGAGAGTCGTCACGGGCGGATGCGGCGGATCTCAATCCACACGCGAGGAAGCCTTGGGGTCGGCGTAGTAGATCCGAATGCTGTACTCATCGGTTTCGAAGCGACCCCACATGCCGTTGACGACGCACAGGTTGTAGATCTTGTCGGTCATCTGGGTCGCCAGCGTCGCCTCGTTGATCCGGGCCTCGGTGGACAGCTTGTTGAAGAGGGTGCCGCCGCAGTTGCCCTTGATCAGCTCCAGAGTCTGCTTGCCCTTGAGGGTGATGTAGCCGGAAGAATCCTTCTCTGTTTTGGGCTTGGTCAGTGAGGGTCCTTTTACATTTCAGCGACGAGAGTGGTACTCACGGCTGAAGGCACCGATGAGCTGGTGGCATTCAGTGGGGTTGGGCTGCTTGTCGCTCTTGATGCAACCCGAGTCGTTGTCAAGGCGCGGCAGTAGCCCGGCGAAGGCAAGCTGCAGAAGGGCAGCGAAGAGGAGGATAACGGAGATCATGGTGAAGTGATGATTGTGTGATGCAAGTGGACCAAGTGGTTGGTGTTGAATGTTGGTGTTGATGATCGGTTATCGCAGTCAAACCGTTGCAGTGGTTGTTGATGATGGCAAGAGGCAGGAAGTCGATTTTGCAGGTTGCCCGGAGCAGAATTTATACCCAAGGGCTGCGATCCTGAAGGTTGGAGCCACGCGAAGAAAGTGAGATTTCTCGTGAGGGCACTGTGTGTGAATCCCTCCATCTGAACTTGTAAGTAATTATCAGGAGCCACTCCTCCACAAGATCTGACCTGACAACCCATTGTGCTTGGTCATGAGAACAGAGTGGACCACACAGTATTTATTGTTGGAACAGGAATATCATGATTGACTGGATATCAGCTGGGTGAAAGTGTGACCAAGCAAACACATATAGCCCTTAAACAATGCCTGCCTAGCAACAACTTGGACTGTGTAACTAGGATTGTTCGGATGGACTCTTCTGCCTCCAAATTCTTTTGCTGAATGACATCACGACGGTTGGAACAATGCCGCCTCCACGGTTTGTTCATTGTTTGTAGGCAATGATTTAGCTTTATCAACAAATATAAGACAGCATTGGAATTGTATTCCTACTACTGTCATGGTTGCTCCTGATGCCTCTCCATCAAGAGAATCAACAGAAAGCGAGCATTATGGTCGAACAGGCAGACCAAGAGTCCGACAGAACACAGTTAGTAAGGGCCAGGGGTGTTCTTCTTCCCATCCAAAACATAATTACTACCAAAGTCCACTGATCTTGAGAGCATCTTTCTTGACTGGGTGTCCCGCAGCAAACATCCACTTGACCACTTCTAGGTTGGAAACTCGCTGAAGAGTGAGAAAAGGTGCACTGCTAAAGGGCCCCTCACATTCAGCTGCAAGTTTGACACTGATTTGAACGAAGTCTAGGAAGGGGGCAATGATTCAAGCGAAGCTTGAATGACGATGGTTCTGAAAGAAACAAGGAAGGAGCGGAGCTTGATTTACTGGACTTTCGCAGGAGAGTTTCTCGAGGAGCGATTGGTCGCTACAGCCGTTGTGTCACCACGGGGTGTGGCACTGTGGCTCGACGCTTCGCTTGACACTTACTGTGGTGAACCACCATAGTCAGGTATTTTACCAAGTCTGGGCATTACCTATTCGTAGAAGCAGGGCTGCATGAGAAAGTCTCGTAGTCAAGCAGTGTGCAAGACATTGCACCTTTCTTGGAACGGCCCGGGTGACCTCCGCCGGCTTCAAGGTTTGAGCCTCAGATGGAGGAGAGCTGACTCGACCTCTGCCGGTAATGTGCCAGTCAGTTGCCCACGCAGCCAAGGACACTTTTTGACACACAGAGTCAAGCAGTTGGTGCGCCTGACTCTGCAGCTCTGGAGAGCGCCAAACTTGAATAGGACACCGGCGTATGTGGGATGTCGTGAGAGCAGCAGACACGCCATCACATGCGCGATTGCATGTTGAGGGGTATGGAGTAAGAGGTCTGGAACCTCGCAACAAGAGTCGTGGCCATCTTTTCCAGGTGCTCGCTGGCGGACGTCCTGACAGCTGTGGAAACTCGCAAAGGAGACTCGAGAGAGAAAGAGACTGATGAGGTGGGACTGTGGGTAAGAACCTTGATTCCTTCCCCGCCATTTTGACAGGGGTCTAGAACTCTGAAGACCGCCTGCAGTGCGGTCACGCTAGGACCAGAATGGTATGGCGCGTTCCAAAGGCTGCACATGGTCAGGGGCAACCAACGTCTTGCATCGATGGTTGCTTCAAGCAATTGATGACTGTAAGGAAGTCGAAGAATGAGGGGGAAAAGTGAAAAACTCGGTCAGAACAGAGAATCTGATACGGACTGGCATGAAGCGAAAATACTTTTTTATGCTATGACCCGCTTTGCTTGCGACGGTTCATTTACCTTCGGCGCTGCCCGTTTTGGCGGAGGGAAGTTGGAAGTTTGGAACAGGGATGCGGGCAACGTGGTGCCGAAGCGGGAACGCCCAGAAGCAATGGTTCAAGAGGAAAACCAAAGCGTTTTTATGGGCCATTGTTTCTTTTCAGGGCACGGAGGAACCCATCAGTTTTGCTTCAGGGTGGCGGAATTTATTACCTAGAGAGCTATTGAATGTCACTGGCGCTTCAGCGGCCTGCACGATCGGAAAGCTGCATCCAACATGCGCCCGTGGACGCGTGGCGATGGGGATGCATCCGCCCACCCGGTGAGGAGCTCAGCCTCAGATGGTCCTGGGGAGCTGGGGAGCAACATTGAAGGTCTGGATTTAAAGATGCAGCTGCCAGAAAGCGGACAAAGATCTAGAACACCGGCACCGAGTTCAAGGGCCGATGCAGCTTCGTATGATTTGGCCGCTTGGCGCGGACTGTCTTCCGGCGAAAAACCAGTCGACGCCGCATCTGTCGTGGTCCGCGTAAACGGATAGCGCGCCGCCATTTGCTTCGCTCAATTGATGTCGAGAGAACTCACAAACCCAACCTGTTCGGTCGCCTCGAGCGGCCTCATGCATTGGAAGTTGGTTGATGGTCCAGCGATCTTCCTTGCGTTGTTTTTGGCGCGCAAACGGAAGGGTTCCATCGCTCAACGAACCAAGCCAATCAAGCTTCAGCTGGGCGTCCAAGAATGGAAGTCCGACCCGCAGCCAGGGGACGGGCCAATGCAGCTCCTAACCGATTTCTGCGCAGATTGGCTGGGACCTTGGGCCCCCACAAGCTTGATCTGCCAGGTACGTACCCCTCAGGTACCCTCCTGTCAGGGTCGCAGGGGTGCTGCTCATCCCATTTCCCATTTCAGTCGCCAGTTGCCCAGCCCTCTCTGCTTCTCCTCGACGGCTCGCCCAAGCTCTCCTTCTGCGACCCAGCCGCCTCGATTCACCGCTCCCTCTTGGAGTGGAACGATCACAGAAGGCGCCGATCGCAGCGGGGCATCATCGTGCTTGCGAGTCTCGATTTGTCGGCACATCAGCCCGTCGTGCCCGTCCATTCCTTTTTCAGTTCGAGTTCGCTCTCGAGCCCGCTCGTCTCCTCTGCTGGGAAGGGGTCACGGGCCCGCCATTTCTCTTCGTCCGACTCTGTCACCGCCGCGTGGCTTCTTCCGTTGGCCAAGGCATACGAAGTACCCAACGTTTTTGCTGCCATTGTTGGGTCAGTCTCGTCGCACCCCTCGTCACAAACACCATTGTCCTTCCCACGGGAAGGGACGTGTTTTGTCGCCCACTGGGCCCAATCAAGCTTGATGACTGACACCTTCCAGAGTCAGACCACGATAAACCCACCATCATACATTCCAGAGCTCCGCCCGCCTCGCCACCGATTCAATTAGATCAGTCGCACGTACAGTCATCTGTCGACGATATCATTACCTCCCGATCCGCCTTTTAAGAGGACATTCCCCACCACCTATCCGTAACGACCACCGCTCGATATCTTCGCCATGGCTTCAGCATCAGCCGACAACCCGGCCTCCAAGCCGGGCCTGACCCTCAACACGACCACCTCCGCGACCCCCCTCACGCACAAAACCTCCCAAGACACGCTCACCCAGCCCTTCCCCGCCCTCGAAGAGAAAGACACGCGCTTCTCGCGCCCGTCGGACGTCTCGACCCCGGCCACGACACACGGCTGCGCCAACCCGTTCGAGACCGACATCGAGGCCATGCCCGTCATGTCGCACCAGCACTCGAGCACGCGGCGGCTGTCGCTGTCGGGCGCCGCCGAGTGCACCAAGGGCGGCAGCGACTGCCACGTGTGGCCGGGGCAGGACCACTGGAAGCGGAAAGCCAAGGCGGCGCGCAAGAGCCGGCATAGCTCGTGTAATTGTCTGGCCGGGTTGAGCAAGCGGAATCGGATTATTGTGAGGATACTGATTATTGTGCTGATTGTGGGGATTGCGGTGGGCGTTGGGTTTGGGGTGAGCAAGCCGCTGGGGGCGGGGATTTGGAGGAGTGAGACGCAGAATAGTTGAGGGGGGGGGTTGCGATCGCGATCTTGGGGTCGGCTTGAGACTGCGGCTTTCGTTGTTTACGATGACGGCGCAGTACGTCTGCCCTCGGCTCACCGCTCCGCCCACCGACTCGGCTTCGCTCTCTCCTGCGGGGAGTTGAGCATCGCACAACCTCAATCCACCGCTCCTGCGTTGGGCACACTACGATATCACGGCTGCTTCGCATGGAGATCGACCACACACCGCCTAGGATATCCTCATTCCTCACCGCACTGGGCTCATACCCCCTTTTCCCATCGTTTTCTCCGGCGTTCTCACTCCTTTGTCTGGTTTTGTTTTGGCCCCTGGCCCACGGAGCATTTGGCATGGCGTTTAGGGGTTTTACACGACATGAGGGGCAGCTCTTTTTTTTGGTTTTCCGTTTCAGAGACCGCCGGGCATGCTTGCTGCAGGTTACCCGTGGTTGCGAGGTACATACATACGTAATAATCACAGGCCATGGATTGCGATTATGGAGGATTGTGGAGGATAGGTACATAGAGTACAGGAGAGAGGAGAAGGGTGTCTTGTTACTGAGAATTGTCTGGGATCAGTCATTGTGTTGGCATGGTGCTACAGCAGACGGAGGAGAAGGAGGCTGTGCCGCAATGTTTTGGTAGTACCATCGGATGATGAATTCCAGGCTGTGTTGGTGGGGTTGTGGCAGGTTTTGTCATGCCTCGTATTACCAGACTTGTCTTGTGGTTGCCTTTTGTTTACACTTGTGTATCGCTGTGTTTATTGTCTCGGATGCGGGCTGCCGACCGTTGAGATTGACTTCAAGTTCGTGCCAGTAGTGGTTTTGCATGTGATGATCATGTCACGACATGCACATGCACATGCATATAGCCACGTTCCGAGACAATGCAGTTCCCCGAGGCACTGTGCTATACAGGAATGGACTGTCTCAGATGGAGCTGAGGAAAGTCGATGGCACACCTGCATCTGACATCTGTTTGGTCAACCTGATCGCGAACACAAAGCCCGATCCAAGACCCCAGAAAACCACATCATCGGAAATGTTCTCTGACGCCAGGCACCACAGCAGTCCCTTCAGCAGAGCTGACTTCAGGTTCTTGCCTTGGCGCTGGAGGAGGTTGGTACTTCTGCATTAAGCAACGAAGAGGTATTAATGAGTTGGACTCGGAGTCTCGGACTGCCCTTCAGACTTCACACCATCTTCTTGTTGCCGGTTTGCCAACTGCCGCCGGTTTCTCGACATGCAGCACACGGACCGCCTTCACTCTCTCGACCCCGAGCTAAGCAATCAATGTCACATGGCAATACCGGATTTATCGATGGGGGTTCACGGCACTGAAGGGGCCGAGATTCGGCGGAGAATGCGGAGTGGTGCCGCTTCCTCCGCCGAAGCGTCGGTCGAAGCTTGGGAGCAAGCAGTCCGAGACCCGGGTATAAATCGATGCTCTTGCGTCGTCATGGAAGCTTTTTCGACTTCCACTTTTCTTTTACCAAACGCAGCCGTCAATAACGTTCGCTACAACGAGACAAGATGGTCAAGGTTGCTGTCGTCGGCGGCGCTGGCAGTAATTATGCTCACCCTTATTGCCCCTGAATGACAGTTTGCTGATTGATATAATAGATGTCGGCCAGGAAATCATCGATGCGCTTGTTGAGCGGAAGAAGCATGAGATCCTTCTGCTTTCCCGCAAGGTCTGAAGCGCCTACTCCCTTTGCCTCTTTCATGAGACTGAGCCGCATGACTGACTCTGTATCAGGATGCTCCGTCTGGATATGCCGCCCCCGGCGTGACATGGGTCAAGGCAAACTACGACGACCAGGACCAGTTAGCCGAGATTCTGCAGGGAGTCGACACGGTGCTGTCGTTCGTCTCCGTGTCGACCGACCCGGGAAGCGTGGCGCAAAAGAATCTCATCCAGGCGTCGATCCGCGCCGGCGTGAGACGGTTTGCGCCGAGCGAGTGGGCTACGTGGGTTCAAGCTGTTCCACTCGGTGATGAGTTGTCGAGTTATGGCTTGAGCTTACACACTCCCACTCCAGGTCTGGGCCTGATGACACCAAGTATATGCCCTGGTACCAGGGGAAGGCCGAGATCCGGGAGTACCTGAAGAACTTGAACAAGAACAGAAAGGCATGTCCTGGTGGAGGAAAAGAAACCTTTGCCGTGTCCGAAAAGCAGCACTGACAACCCCCTGACAGGTCCTCGAGTACTGCCTCTTCCAGCCGGGCCTGTTCGTCAACTACTTCACGTACCCCTACCCGTCGACCAAGCACGTCCACATGATGGAGACGCCAATCGACTTCAACAACGGCCGGATCCTAACGGTGCAGGGCCGTGATGACGCCCGGGTCAGTCTCATCACCACACAGGACCTCGCAAACCTCGTGGCCCGGGCCGTCGAGTACGAGGGACAGTGGCCGGTTGTTGGGGGCATCAGGGGCGATGAGCTCACTCTGGGTCAGATTGTTGAGCTTGGGGAGAGAGTCCGCGGTAGGTTTTCTCACTTGACTTGTTGGATCATCATGCCATCCTGACGTCCCTGACATCCAGCTCGCCCCTTCATGGTCGAGAGACTCAACGCAGATGACCTCAAAGCGGGCGTGGTCAAGGCCTCGTGGCTGCCCAAGGTCGATCACCCTTCGATAACGCCCGAAGAGGTTGAGACGCAGTCAGCGGCCATGACAGCGGGTATTGTCTTGGGACTCGCGGCCGAGGCCATGAAAGTCTCGGATGAGTGGAACAAGCTGCTGCCCGACTTTGAGTTTACCAAGGCCGAGGACTTTCTGGCTGACGCCTGGCGTGGCAAGCCGTAGATGGGACGGAAGGACGGAATTTATGGTTTCCGGAATTCCGGGACGGGAGTTCTTCAACGTCCACCGAGAAGTAACAAACATGGCTCTCTTCATTTGTCAATGTGTTCCTCGGTAGGGCCGATGAATACCTCAGGTACGGACAACTTGTAGCGAAATCCATCTTCTCTCAAATCACTGAGTTCATGCAGTGGCATTACTCGACGGCCAAGTCCCAGCTATGAGCTGTCTGTCGGTAACTGTTGCTTGGGTTGATTGATTCAGTTACGATAATACCTGATCTTCTAATACCCGCTTTCGTCAAGTCCGGAACCGCACGACCCGTTATCAAAATGAATCTGTCTACAAGTCCAAGTGTCCTCAGGAGCAAGACTGGAAGAGTTGTGCTGCCGGGAGTGGGAAACGGCGTCATCAATGCTGACTAACACCCTTTCGCAGCCTGCGGGAGCATGGATTCGTTCGTCCGCCGACTCGGCGGAGATCTGACGGAACATCCATCTGCAAGACTGCAACTCCAGCTTCTCTCGTCCGACGAACCATTGACGGAATTGCTCACTCTCGAGTCTCGAGCCGCTCGCGCTCTTCATCCCCTCAAGTTTCACGGCTATGACAACCACTTAATTCAAGTTTTTCCCCACAATGACCGAAATGAGTCCAAGCCCTCGGGCGTCTCCCTCGGCGGGGGATCCGACCGAGAGGCCGAGGAAACGGCTCCGCAAGGGGACCAAGAGTTGCTGGGAGTGCAAGCGGCGAAAGGTGCGCTGCATATTCGCAGCCCAAACGGACGCCGTTTGCAACGAGTGCAGGCGGCGCGGGACGTCCTGCATCAGCCAAGAGTTCCCCGACGCCCCCGTGGAACCTGGCAACAGGCAGCGGGCTGTCGAGGACAGGCTGGGCCGGTTGGAGGTTCTAGTTGAGACCCTCCTCGAGCACCTGATGGACAATACGAGCGAGGCCGTTGAGCTCAGGGGTTCGAGAGACGTCTCTTACGCACCACGCAGAGAAGGGCATTTCCGATCGTCCGCTGCGGTCAGTAACCTGGGAAGGGAGATGGTCTTGCCGTCCCCAAGACCACTCACGCCAGCAACCGGCCTCGTGCCCACTTCGGCGCCCGCGGTGCAAGACATGCGAACGGCCTCCAAGTACGACGAACTGTCTCGTCAGCTTTCCGCGGCGTGGCCCAACCAGCACGACCTCGACCTGCTCTTGAGCGTCCCGGACTGCACATCCAACTTTCTCCTCTACAAAGCAGGATGCGTGGTCTACGACGGCTCCGTGTGGCCCCGCGGCATCTTGCGGCTCCCGCCGCCGGGTTCACATCCCATCACCATTGCTCGCAAGCTTCTGCTCCTCAGCATCTATCTCCGGGGCGCCTCATCCAGCCCCGCCCACAGTCCAGGGGGTTTGACCCCCATCTGGCACGACATCATGTCGCGGTTGGTGGACGCCGCCAGGCTAGTAATCGCCAACGATGAGCTCGTCGCCTCGGTCGAGGGCATAGAGTGCCTCATTGTGGAGAGCATGTACCACGACGCGGTCGGCAACCTCCCGCGCGCGGGGATCGCCATTCGCCGGGCGATGGCAATGGCGCAAATGATGGGGCTGCACCGAGCTGGCAGTGCCTCCAAGCCTCCGAACAAGCCCGAGTCCGGAGTGGCCAACGACCCCGAACAGATCTGGTTCCGCCTGGTCCAAGCCGACCGCTACATCTCGCTGATGCTCGGCCTGCCACGCGGCTCGTCAGACGACAACACCTTTGCCTCCCCCAACGCCCTCGAGGACATGACCCCCCTCGAGCGGATGCGCCGGCTCGACGTGCTCGCGACCGGACTCATCCTCCAGCGCAACGAGTCCAACATGCACGACACCAGTGCCACCCGCGAGATTGACAAGCTGCTCCAAAAGTCAGCCGCTGGCTTACCGCCGCAGTGGTGGCTGCCCCCCAATCCAGCCGCCTTCCGCGGACGACACGACGCCCCGGGGTTCCTGGACGAGGTGATGCGTCTCATGGACCAGTCGGTCCACTACCACCTCCTGATCCAGCTGCACCTCCCCTACCTGCTCTGCCCTCCTCCAACAGACCCCACCAAGGACGTCAACTGCCACACAATGTACAGCAAGATCACGGCCCTGACCGCCAGCCGCGAGATGCTCACCCGCTACGTCGCGTTTCACCAGGTCAGCTCGACGGCACACTACTGCCGCGGCGTCGACTTTCTGGCGTTTATTGGCTCCTCGACTCTGTGTCTTGTGCATTTGGAGGCTTCTCGGCAGCGTCAAGATGGGGAAGACACCGAAGAAAGCGGCTACGGCAGCCTGGGATTCCTAGCTCATCAGCGGCCAAGTGACCGCGGCTTGGTGGGACAGGTTGCCGCCGCCCTTGACGAGGTGGCTGGCGCGACGCAGGATGCGGTCGTGGCTAGGATGGGTGCTGTTCTTGGACAGCTGCTTGCGATGGAGGATGGGGCGGCTAGCAGGGGAGTGAGGTATACCACAGAGTTTTGCTCAGCTTCGTTCCAGGAGGGTCTTGGGTATGAGGTTGGGAGGGTAAGTGATGATGGGGATCAAGTGCGTATCTGTATCCCGCACTTTGGGGGTATCGAGGTGAAGCGTGTTGTTGAGCAGGGCGTACGCCTGTTGTTACCTGTAATGCCTGAAGCCGGGGTTGGGGAGGATGACTGGGCTTTGCCTGGTGTTGACTTGGCTTTTGAGAAATTCATTCAGGGGCTGGGTGAGTCGGAGGTGGCTGTTGAGCAGCCATGGGCGGTAGGGAGCATTGCCAGTGAGGCACCCTGACTTTGGCTAGAGTCACAAGAAGGGCTTTTAAACAAATTCGATATGGCAGCCCAAGGAACGGGATTTGAAAGAAAAGATTGAAACAACGGATCCTCATCCTCCGCCTCGTGACGATGGCTCAACCATGCGAAAACCACCCCTGAGGTGCGGCTGAGGCAGCTAATATCGCTTCGGAATAGTGTATGCAGTCCCCTTGTCCAAGAGCCACGCCCGCCAAGCCAGCAAGGCATAAATCTGGTGAAGCCAGGCTGATCGGCTTCGCGAGAGAAAATCCTTCCTCGCGACAAAGTGTAGTTGTGAATCAAGACCTGAAGAAAGCGGCGTGTAAGCGTCAACCAACCTCGAGCAACACAGCACACCAACACGGCACCAAAAGTATCAACAGAGCCTCGGGCAAAGAGCTGTGCTGCGCCGTGTTAATTAGGGGCTGTTAGCCTGTCACACGACTCGGAGCCGGGCACAAGAAGTGTGGGCATTGCGGCGCGGACGAAACCAAGGCAAACACCCGCCAGGCTTCAAACATTGAACTCAGAACGCCCCTTCACGCCCGCAGCAAATCCGCTCCTTTTCGGCCAACTCTGGGCTACACACCCAACCGTTTGCCATCCAGTGTCCGCCCAAGAACGAACCGGGAGTCTCCATCTCGCGGTCGAAGCCCTCAACTGGCAGCCAGCCCCCTCCTCAGGCTTTCGGGACTCGGGATCTCCCCAGTCAGCACACCGAAACTCGCCCACCACCAACAAAAGCAGAAAGAAACGACGAGCCATGGCCGACACAGACGGACAGCACGACTTCCCCATGCCCGACATACCCGTCTACGTTTACATCGTGTCAGGCCTGCTGGTCGCCTCGCTGCTGGGGACGCAGCTGCTGGGCATTTGGTTGACGGGCTTCAAGAAGCCTGTGCCGTTGAGGAATGATGGGTATTACAAGCCGTTGAGGTGATGGATGGCGTGGCATGGCATGGCATGGCTATTGGGGGGATGAGGTCTGGTTTGGAGGGTTGGATCCATGATTGCCTTGTTGTGATGAGAGGAAGGTCTGGTTGTGGTTGATGAGGACTTGAGGGATGAGAGAGTGGTGTTTTAAGAGGTGAAGCAGTTTAAGCTTGTGGTTTTTCGTTTCGATTTCAGGGGTAGACTTTTTGATGTAGTTCACTCATAGATGGATATCTTGAAGGCCAGCTAAAGCACCGCGAGGCGCATGGGGAGTGCCGGGACGTTGTTGAAGTCACTATTGCTTTCTTCCATTCTATAGACGTGGATCCAACCGCTTTTGCTTCACCAACTGCCATATTCCCATATCCATTGCTTCCAACATAAACGCCCGACGCCAGATTTTGATAGCCTCCGAAACAAGGGGTCGAACCAAGAACCACCCACAACCCAGAACTTGAAAACAGCCAAAAGAAACCTCACGAAGCCCTGTCAGGCCCAGGTGATGTTGGTGATGAATCTGCAGAGCCATATGTGGTAGGAGAGGACCATGAAGTGGTGCTGTCGGACCGGTTGGTGCTCGAACTCCCAGCCTCGGACCCGACGAGAGTGGATTCGGAAGACAACAGCGGCCTTGTCTCGGCCGATGACTCGATGTCCTTGTCGTCCGACTTCCGGCTGGCTTGCCTCAGGTCGCCTGTGAATACCGCGCAGATCATGATGAGGCATAACAGGAAGAAGCCGATCATGATTCCTTCTTGCTGTTTTAGGAGGGGGATGTCGTCCCGTGGTGGGGGTTGATCTGCGGCCATGACGGCTCTCAAGGGGCCGGAAGGCAGTGATCTGGTGATGAACTGGAATCCGGTGATGAAGTGGCGGTTGACTCCCCTCTGATTCCTGGGTAGCAGTTAGTATGGTTGTGACTTCGTCGAGTAAACAACACGGTGTGGACTCGCTGAGAGGGAGATTAAGGCGTAATTAATGAATGAATCCTTTTATTCCGCTGGGTCGCGGCTCTCAACTCGGACCAAACCGGCAACGCTGGTGATGCAAACAAAGAAAGCAAAACAATCACCCCTGGTGGTTTCGACAATGCCGCTGTGTCGTCAAAGACTGACTTTCGCTGTCGAACAAGACAAGACAATGGGTTTGATAAGGAGAAATGAAACAGGAGGTGCATCGCTCCATGTCGTGAGGCTCTGTTCCAGGTGTCTCCGCCCAGTCGAGGTGTAATCGTGCGAGCAGATCCCACGAGGCTGCCGGTGCACGCCAAGTCCACGTCTGGGAGCCAGGCAAGGCACGACAGACTGGGTGGCTGCAGAGTGTTATTTCCTTGTCGAACGGACAGGGCGTGGTCGATCCTTCTTGGCTCAACAATCTCCGGGCAGTTGGCGTCTTCAGAGCCAAGACTTCCCGTGCCGCCGAGGATGGCTGAGCACTGAAAATAGCCCGCATTCCCGTGGCTTGTGCCCTCCTCCTGCTTCCGGCGCCTCAGGCTGATTGGGTGGGCTGACTCACCCCTGAGTGGGCAAGTGAAGAGAAAAGGGGCATATTCGGTGCTGCGTCCTGCTGGTGTAAGTGTGTCGAAACGACGAAAAGGGGGAAATTTGCAAGTTACACAGGTTGGGAATGATAAACTGTAGTTGTGACCGGGCAGGCAACAGGCCAACAGCAACTGCCTGGCATGACAGTGCTTGCACTCCAGCCTAACGTCTTTCGAAGCCAAGTTCGAGTTGTTGCGGCCGCGTAGTAGCACTATTTCGCTCCTGAATGCCTAATTATTTACCAAGGTACCTAGGTATATGGTCCTGAGCTTGGCTATGTAGCATCAAATGAACCCGCCGTGCCAATGTCCATCTTCCTGGTTGCCCGCTCGCAGACCCGAACTCGAGCCCGAAACAGCAGGCCTCGCGACCCATTGCCCTCTACTACTCCCCACCCCAGGATCCCTTATCTCCCGCCCACCATCCAGCTCACACGCCTCATACCTGCCCACTCCATAATACCCCAAATCATGCCGGCCTGCCGCCTGCGTCTGACTCCCCTTTGCTACTTCAGCAACGTACCCAGTGCCAGTATTCCCCCGCACGACGGGCATAACAGGCACAATAACCTCCCTCCCCTTCCCCTTCTCCTCCCTCCTCCTCCGTGCCTTTTCCTTCCTCCTGACCCACCCACACCAAACCGCCGCAAACAACGTCAGGAAGAGGACCAACCCGCCCGCGACCGAGGGCACGGCGATCTTGATGAGGTTGATGTTGTTGTTGTTGCCGGAGGTGGGTTCTCCTCCCAGGCCTGCAGTGTCTGACGGTGATCCGGTTGTGGCGCTGGAGGTCGTTGAGAAATGAGTAGTGGTGGTGGTGCTTGACTGGGTGATGGTGTGTGTTGTGAAGGACTTGGGCGGCATTGTTGAACTTGGCGGTAAGGTAAAGACGTCCGTTGGGGACAAGAAGACGGGACCGACAGATGATGCTAATGGGGCTGGTTTCGCCGTTGCGGTCGGGGAGTTGAGGTTGGTATTCTGGGCAGGGCTGACTGTTGAGATCGGAGGAGGTGGAGGCGGCGGTGGCGATGGGGTTGGGTCTGAAATTGGAGAGTCACTTGAAGGCGGCGGCGGGGGAGGAGGAGGAGGACTGCTCGTGGTTAGAAGAGAGGCTTTCGGTGAAGGAGAAGGGTTCGCAAACGGTGAGCCCTCTTGAGGACTGCGCTCTAAGACGCTCCTGTCTCTTAGAAGTGCTGTCATGGCTGGGGGATGACGGCTGTGCTGGAAAAGTGTAGGGAGTTATTGGCAATATCTCGTTGAGGTGAGTTGGTGATGGCTATCGAGCGTTGGCAATGGATATGCAAGAGATTTCTCTCCCAGCACAGATCGCAGTGGTTGGGTTTCAATTCTCCGGGCCTCTCGATGAAATTATCGGCATCAAGATGTTTGCTTGCGTTGGATATCAAAGCCCATTCCTGAATTCCGTGAAACGGCGGTTGAATTGCCAGGCCCCCCCAAAGGGCATGACTCCCAGTGGCACAAGAAGGCTTTATACAAATGAACAGGAGTAAAACCACTTGCAGAACCACCACCACCATGTCACATTACCTCCGTCACCTCCGGATGACGATGCTTTTTCCTTTGAATGGGGGGACCATAACCCTTGCTCCAACTCACGCCTGACCCTTGATGACGCTCAGCTTGAGATGAAGCTGGGCACATGAGCAACACTCTTGCTCGCTCCACGAGCCATAATCTTGATCATGACACTACCTGAACCAGATTCCGGCTCCTCGTGGTGACTTGTCATGCCCCCATGGAGTGGTTGAACTGACTCCCGCAGCAACATGACCCCTTTCCATCTCGTGTTCACCCAAACCAAGCATCACCCATGACCAGCAGGAATCGAACCAACGGAATGCCAACGATGACTTCTTTAAGAAAACTAAATAAGAGGCAGTCCCCTCTCTCTGAGTACTCGCTGACCGCAATGTCGAGTTATTCTCTCCCTAAGTCCCCACGCGACTTGTTCGTCTCTGCCTCTGTATACACCGTCTTCTTACCCCCACGCGAGCTCCCCTACTGCACCGTTAAGCCCCGAGATCAAACTGCGAAACATTCATTGCGAATAACTGTTCTGCCCAGTATGTATGCTCGCCCCAACGCAGTATGCACATTCTCCCCCCCATCATCTTCCCCCATGCTTCGAAGAACTCGGCGATTCCAGCTCGAGTTTACCCCCCTTCAATCACCCAAACAACCCTCACCCTGACTCCTCCGTTACCTTAACCTCCGGAGCCGTACCACTCCCACTCCCCCCTGTCCCATCCCCCTCCTCCTCATCATCAACATCCACCAACTGTCTCCCCCTCCACGCCCTCTTCGCCGCCTTCGCCAAAACCTCATAATCCCCACTCATCTCACACATCCCTTTAAACACACCCCCTTTCTTCCTCATCAACTCCCACGGATGCCCGTACTCCACAATCCGCCCCTTATCCAGCACCAGCACCTTGTCATAATCCACAATCGTCTGCAGGCGATGCGCAATCGTGATGATCGTACTCGTCAGCTCGCGAATGGTTTCTTGAATCGCCGAGTCCGTGGCATAGTCGATCGACGCGGTGGCCTCGTCCATGACCAGCACGCTCGGGTTCTTGAGGAGGGCGCGCGCCAAGCAGAGGAGCTGGCGCTGGCCTTGGGAGAGGTTGTTGCCTGATTCGGTGACGGGGGAGGAGAGGTCGAGGAAGATGTTTTTGTTTGTTATCGAGGGCGGGCGGGTTGGTTGGTCATCTTGGTGTTGGGTGGCGGCGACGGTGTCGGCGGCGGTTGTGGCCTCGGGCAGGAGCGGGGTGGAAGGGTTGGTGACGGCCGTGAGCTCGTCGGGCTGGATGAGGTGGACGCGGCGGAGCGCGTGGAAGATCTGCTCGTCGGTGTACAGGTTGAAGGGGTCGAGGTTGGTGCGGATGGTGCCCATGAAGAGGGTGGGCTCTTGCGGCACGATGGTGATGGCCTCGCGCAGGTCGCGGAGGCCAATCTGGCTGATGTCGATGTCGTCGATGAGGATCTTGCCCTCGTCCGCCTCCAGCGCCCGGAAGATGGCCAGCGTGAGCGAGCTCTTGCCGGCGCCGGTGCGCCCCACAATGCCAATCTTCTCCCGCGCCTCGATCCTGAAGGTGAGATTTCTCAGCACAGGCTCCAGCTCCTTGCGGTACCGCGTGGTGTAGTTGATGAACTCGACCGTCCCCTTGGCCGGCCAATTCTCGGGCGGCCGATTCTTCTCCACGATCGCCGCCGCCTCCTGCTCCACTTCCAGGTACTCCTTGATGCGCTCAACCGAGTTCATGTTCTGCTCGTTCATGGCATACAGGCGGACCAGCCAGAGGATATTGTCAGCGAAGCCAATGGCGTAGCTGAGCGAGATACCCGCCGAGCCAGGATCAATCTTGCCGAGGCTGATGATGACAAACACGCCCGCAAAGAAGGCGACAAAGTCGCCGAGGCAGTCGGTCCGGAATGCGAGCCATCTGTTAGCGGCCCACAGGTAGATGAAGGGCCGCAACTGGGTGTTGATCCGGTGCAGGTTGTCCCGGATGAAGCGCCTCTCGTCGCCGTACGCGCGGATGGTGGTAACGCCGCTCAGCGTCTCGCCAAACTGCTGGAAGAGGGGGCTCCTCTCGACCGACTCGAGCCGCTTCAGGTCCCGCGAGGCGTGCAGGTAGAACCGCGCAAGGAAGATGTAAGCCAGGGTGATGAAGACGCCAGCGATCAAGAAGCCGGGTGTGATGTAGGCGATGAGCACGACCGTAACGACGATACCCAACGCGCAGGACATGACACCGATGGCGATGGGCGCCACCTCCTGGTCAACCGCCTCGAGATCCTTGCTGAACCGGTTCATCATCTGCCCCAGGGGCGTGACATCAAAGAACTTGAACTTGGCGCCCGTCACGGCGCTCATCAGGCCGTTGTGCAGCTTCCACGACGCGGTGAGCGAACCGAAGAAAATCCACAGATCCCTGACCAGAGCGGTTATCGCGCCAGCTATGCCAATAATTGCCAGCACGGTCAGGTAGTACGTGACGTTCACGTCATGCCCCTCAGCCGTCGAGAAAGTCGTCGCGTTACCCCTGACATAGTTCGCAACGGACGCGAAGTAAGTCGGCGAGAGCGTCTGGGCCGAGTAACTCTGCGAGTTCATGTTGAACCGGATCTTAACCGTCTCCTCGGTGGTGTACTGGTTGGACCACTCCTTGACCCACAGGCTGGACGCAACACCAGAGAACTGCTGCGCGCCAAAGACCATGCACGCGACGATCCAGAACCACCAGCTTCCCATAGACCGCAGGTAGAGCTTCATGACCGGCCACTGAACGGCGCCTGTCGCCCTGGACTCCTCCATCGCCTCCTGCTTCTTGACCTCCTTCTTCTTGGCCGTCTCGTCCCGCGTCTTCTGCTGGTCGCCATCCGCTTCATTGACCAGAGGGTTGCCGCTCTCCTCCCCAACACTCGAGGGCACACGGGATGGCACCCGCGAGATGTGGGCGGAGCCCGGCGCCGACTTCTGAACGGCCGCATCCTCCGGGAGCTTTCCAGCCGCGATGAGCTCTTGAGGTGTTCCTTGGCCAGTGACGCGACCGTTGGCCATGGTCACCACAAAGTCGGCAGGAGGTACACAGAGCGGGATGTTGTGCGAGACGAGGATGCAGGTCCGGTGGCGCATGAGCGGGCCCATGATGCAGTTGTTGAAGATCCACTGCGCGGTGTGAGAGTCGACAGCGCTGAGACAGTCGTCCATGAGCAGGTGCTTCGAGTTAGAATAGACGGCTCTTGCGAGCGAGATGCGCTGTTTCTGGCCGCCAGAAAGGGTAATGCCCTTCTCGCCGACCAGCGTTTCATCGCCGTTGTCGAGGATCTCCAAATCGCGCTCCAAGGCGCAGGCCACAATGACGTCGCGGTACCGCTGCTCGTCGTACGGAGCCGAGAACAGAATGTTGTTCTTGATGCTGGCGTTGACGAGCCAGGCCTGCTGGGCGACGTAGGCGCACGTTTCCGCGAGCCCCGTCTCCGGGTCGGGGCGGACATCCTCACGGCTGCGGCCCCCGGGCAGATAGACGCGGCCCTTCATGATGGTCATCTCGCCGAGCAGCGCCATCAACATGGAGGTCTTTCCTGCTCCTGTCGGGCCGGTAATGACATTGAGCTTGCCGAGCTTGAAGTCGACGTCCAGATCAAGCAGGCGGAACGCCATGGACCCGTCGTCGGCAACCGTCGTCTTGCTTCCCCAGACAAAGGTGGCATCCCTGAACCCAATGACCCGGTTGCCGTTCTCGTCGACGTTGTCGATACCCAGCTGCGCAAACTTTTCGGTCTCCTCCTCGGACAGGAACTCCTCGATACGGTCGATCGACACCTGGGACTCCTGCACATGAGCAATCATGTCGCCCAGCTGGTCGAGCGGGTAGCGAAGGAGCATGAAGAGCGAGATGGCGGTGAAGGCGACGGACGGATACAGCGGCTTCTTCTCGACGACGGTGTAGATGAGGAACGAAAAGAAGGTGATCAGGATCGGCACCGTATTCCAGACGGCGACGGCCGCGGCCCAGATCATGAACCTCCGCCGCAGAGCCTTGAGCTCGGCGCGCCGCTTCTCGTCGACGATGGTGGCAAAGCGGTGCTCCCAGGCAAAGTACTTGATGATCCGGATGTTCTGCAGAATCTCGTTGGTCGTGTGGATACGCTTGTCAGTAGCAGCCATGATCCGCTTCTGGCTTGAGTTGAAACCCCTTCCGAAGGCAATGTTGACGGGCAGCAGCAGGGCCATGACGACGAAGCCGGGAATGGCGCTCAAGCCCATGACTTGGTAGAGCAAGAAGATGGACACCAGGAGTTGCGTGGGCGCTGCCGCGACCAGGAAGTGCATGTACGAGGTGACCTCGGAAACCTTGAAGCTGTCGACCGACATCAGGTTGATGATGGTACCCAGGTTCACCTGCTCATCCGAGTCGCCCGTCTTGCCCTTGCCATCTGCTCCATCCGCGGCTTGGTCGGTCGCGGCCTGGTTGTCCTTGGGACTTTTCCCAAAGCCCAGCAGGCGCTTGGCCTTGGCCAAAATGCCCTTCTTGCCGCCCTCGGCATCAGCGTCCTTCTTCTTGTCTCCGAGAGTGGTGTCTTTGCCCGCAGCCGCCTTTCTCCGCAGCGCCTTCGCGTAAATCTCTCCCACCAGGATAGCGCGGATATTGATGCAGATCTTGCGGCCGATCCACAGCGCCTGCCCGTCGCACACGGAGCGGAGGATATCAGTCACAGGGAGGAGGATAACGTAGAGCCACAGCACGTTCCTAGGCGCCACGGCGGGATCCTCGACGTACTGGAGGATGGCGCGCAGGAGTAGAGTCGGCGCGAAGGTGAGGACACCGCCCGCGACAGCCCACAGGGCCTGCGCCAGCAGCATACCCTTGAAGTACTTGACGAGGTGAAAAGCCAGCGAGGTGGTCTTTTTGAACTGGCGGTAGCTGGCCAAAATGGCAGCAGCCTTGTCCTTGGGAAGCAAATTCCAGACCCTCTTGATATCCAGCGGCTCCTTCCAGCCGGCATAGACGATGGAGTCGACCCAGGAGAACGTGTAGTGCGAGAACAGGGACGCCAGGTTCTCCCGGCCGGGCTCGATCCCGTCCTCCCATTCCAACAAGATCGTCTTGTTGCCCTTGCGGGTGCTGATCGCCATGCCAAAGAGCAGTGACGTCAGCGCGAACTCGACAATGACCAGCGTCTGTGTGAGCTGGGAACTCGGGTGGACCAAGACGGAGCGGAAGATGACCAGGGTGAAGAGCCATTGCAGGCTGTAGATGGCGGCCGTGTGGTTCCAGATCCGCGGGACGCGCCATGGCGTGTTGCCCAAGAAGAGGCGGAGCGAGGTGAGCACTAGGACGTAAAGCCAGACCGCCAGGCCGGCGATGGCAGCAATGCCTCCCCGTTCCCCGCCGTATGCACCCGTGGCCAGCGCGATGGCATTGACAGCGACCAGGCCCGCAACAGCGAGTTCCTCCACCAGGACCGACAGTGTCTGGCCGGGCGGCTTATCAGCGTGCACGATGGAGCCCTTTGTCGTGGTCTTGACCAACGCGAGCCGACCGCCGCCAATGGTCAAGCCCTCCTCATCTTCGGACTCGCTGACGGGTTCTTCCTCGCGGGGCAGTTCGGTGTGAGTCGGGGGAGACAGCGTGGTCGGGCCCTCGCCGATGCGCTCGTAGCCGAGGCTGCTTTTTAGCTTGACGGCGCGGACGATGTTTTGGGCGGCGAGTTGGAGAAGCGACAGGCCGACGACGGCCAATGGCAGCAAGACCTTGAGGTAGCTGTGTTTCGGAATTGCTTATTAGCTTAACGGTTCGCAGAGCGCCGTGGCGGCACGGACAGCCGATCAATGGCGCGGTGCTGGCAGACTGCTTACTCCTGCTGGAAACAACGGGTGAAGTCATCGGTCCTCCATATCGGCCATGGACATGAGGCGAACCCCGTCTGGCCGGCGTCGTTGAGACGCATGGCGCAAAGCTCGCGACACGGTTGCTGCTACTAAGCTTTGAGCAGCGAACGAAGGCAAGCTGGAGAACAGGCCACGCGAGGCAAGAATGCGGCAGGCTGCCGGAAAAGAAAAGGAAGATGCAGAAAGAATGGTTCCTGTTCGTCGTCAAGGGTGTCTCGGAGCCTGTCAGTTTAAGTGGCTTCGGAAGTTTTGCCGTTCACACTACGGTAGCTGCAGCAGCTTCCTGCATGCCCTTCGCCGTTGTGGGCACGCTAAGTTTGTCACATTCTCGGGAATGGTCGTCTGCTGCTCTTTGGAGCCTGCAGCATCTTCTGCGGGTCCCGGCCGGGGTCGTCTTCAGGACTCGGGACCAACGGCGGTCAGACGAAGTCTGGAAGGTGGGGTTCCAAGGTTGCTGAGTGAATGCCCCACTGGAGCTTCGAGGAACCTGAAAGACCACAAACCGAAGCTCTCTCGGCCCGAGCTTCATCACTTTCACTGCGAGTGCCTCGAAGCACAATGGTATTTTTCTCCTGATTAGCTTAAAGCCAAAGCTGCAGTAAGATCACAGTTGAACATGTGAGAAAGATGGCCAAGGACATTTCAGTTCGGACAAATGCAATGCCGACCGCGACAGCCCTCCATGCAGCTGAGCTCCTCCGGGTTCGTTCGCCGTTGCCTGTTCCAGAAGGTGGGGAGCTCGGAATTTAAGCGGTCGATGATGTCAACTGCTCCCGGTCTGCTGCCCTTCATCATCGACTCGCGTGCAAAGCAAGATCAACCTCAAGATTGACTCGAGATCCACCAATGCGCCGTTCTTTGCCCAAAGCCCCAGCTGAATGCTGCTGGATATCGACCACTCATCACACAATTTCATGTGCAATAGCTACCCCGAGAAGAGCTCTCTGTATGTAACTCTAGCCTGCAAAACAGTGGGGATCCCTGCATCTCGAGGACCTTCCTCTTTCATCGTACTATCACGCTCCTGAATCCATTGATGGTGGGCACGGCGTCGAAGGGCGCAACCAACAATGAGTCACCCCGGTGATGGCAAGGCAAGGAGTCGCATCCGTGAAAGAATGCGGTGTTGTGTAATACCATCCAGTCCTGCAGTGGTTTGTTTGTTACGTATTTGTGCGATACAATACAGTAGTTAGCACATGTTGACGGGCTCTGGCCAGGGACGAGAGTGAAAAAAAGACAATTCAAGAGCAGGAAACAGGTTCAAAGTACAGGAACAGAGCTACCAGAGGAGGGCAGGAAAAAGAGGAACGAAAACGAAACAGAAAAAGTAGTTTGAGGAGACTCTACATGGTTCTCCTGTGCCGGCACGACAGATAACAAGAGTTGTAGATGAGGGTTTGTCGTCGACAGTGGAACTGCAAACCTCCGGATGCTGCCAGATAAACATGAGCTGCAATAACAAGTTCAAACCAAATGGATGGAATTCATCGCCATGACATGACAGCAACCCAAGCGCCTGAGCCCCCATAATTCACTGGATATCTATGGAAGACCTGCCAAGTTGTTGACTGCCCGCCTAGATTGATGCAAAAAACTCCCCGCCCGCTTTTGAGAAGCCTGCCTTTATGGTTTTGCTTCCTTTCTTTCTACTATACAGGACAGCCCGTTGCTCTCGACTCCGCAGACAGACAATTACAGACTTAAATCGACACGACAGAAGAGCCGGATGCGGAAGGCCGCCCGGTTGGGGGGAAGTAGTTGAGCAATGCAACTTGCTCCGAAGGGCGTGTGTTTGTGTGACTCTTCTCAGCCCATGATCATACCCTTCATGCCGGCCAGATCGCCCTCCTTGGCGGCGATCTCAAAGTAACCGTAGATGATACTAGGACATGTTAGCTTCTGACGTTTTGTGGTTGAGGAGGCTGGCGCGACTTACGTGACGGCAAGGAGGGTTCCGGTGCCGGAGCCGAGGGCACCCATCAGGTCGCTGGCGACCGAGAGCGCACCGATGCATGCGCCACCAAAGGCAGCGGCCGTCGGGATGATACGCTTCAGCTCTTTGTACATGCTCTGCTCGCGGTGGCCAGCCATGACGAGGCCCTGGTCCTTGAGCTGCTTGGCCACGTCGCGGGGGCTCGAGCCCGACACCTCGATCCACGTCTTGGAGAAGACGGCGCACGCGGTCAGCATGTAGGCAATGTAGACGGCCGTGTGGATGGGGTCCAGCAGGGCGTCCTTGAAGTTGAGCGGGGGCGACATGTAGTAGACAAGACCGGACACGGCCGAGAGCTGCGAGGAGCCGTCCTTGGCCTCCCAGACACCGAAGAGGCGGACGAGGAGGTTCTCCGAGAAGCGCGAGTACAGCATCTGGCTGATCAGGAAGATGTTGGACGACAGAGCCGACTGCAGCATGATGGGCATGTTCGAGGTGTAGAACAGGCGGACCGGGTACGAGCCGCGGGCACCACGCTGGCGCGACGACTTAACGGGGATCTCGACACGGAAGCCCTGGAGGTAGATGACGGCCGCGAAGACGACGAGGGTAGCCAGCAGGTTCATGATGTTGGGCAGGTTCTGGCGGTAAAAGGCCTCCTGGAGAGCACGCTGCTTGTTGGGCCACGTCATGAGCAGGTGGAAGAGGGCGATGACGGCACCCTCGTACTCAGGGCCACGGCCGGTGTTGATCGAGGTGGGCGAGAAGGCCTTCCACATGATGGACTCGCAGATGTTGGTGGCAATGAACAGGGAGATACCGCTGCCAAGGCCATAGCCCTTTTGGAGGAGCTCATCGAGGAGAATGACGATCATGCCAGCAACGACGAGCTGCAGGATGAGGAGGAAGACAATGCCGGCGCCGAGCTCGCTCGGGGGGCCGTAGAGACCGGTGAAGACGTAGACAGTAGCGGTGCCGACCGAGAGGATGAGGGCGAAGAGCTTCTGGGCCGTCTGGTAGAGCTCGCGGTCCGACTTGAGGTCGAGGTTGACGTCAATCATGTGGGTGCCAGCCAGGAGCTGGAAGACCATGCCAGAGGAGATGATGGGCGTAATACCGAGCTCCATCAAGGTGCCGCGGTTACTCGCCATCATCATGCGCAGCCAGTATAGCGGATCGGACGTGTCTGACGAGACGATGCCGTAGAGCGGCATTTGGCTCATGACCAAGAAGATGAGCAGCGTCAAGCCCGTCCACATCAACTTTTGGTTGAAGGGAATCTTGGTCTCGGGCTGCTGAACCTCGGGGAGGAACGGCACGAAGGGCTTGACGAGGTCGAGAAACCGGACTGCATGGCGGACGAGGTGATCAGCGCATTGTCGCAAACAGGACAGTTGAAGACCCGAGGAGCTGGAGGGAGCTGTGCGCGGTCGGGCAAGCTCCGAGACGCGCCCGATCGGAATCACTTACGGGAACTCATCTTGGGCAATTGGGGAGGAAAAGAAAACCAAATATTAAAGCATCCAGAAGAAAGAAGGTTCGAAGGGAGCGACAACGACTCTGCAATGGGGAGAGTTGTTGTCGGCGCAATTGGGTTCGGAAAGGGGGAAGAGGAGGCTGGATGGAGAAGCGGCTCCTTAAGATCTGGCTTCAAACCATTTCTTGTGGTGAGGTGTCCAAATTGAAATGGGCCCACACGTGACAGCTGTCAATGCCGCCAATCCCAGCGTGAGCAGCAATTGCCCCATGCGGGCCAGAGGCGGAAGCTTGGTGCGGCTGGATTCTGGCGCGGAATGCCAAGACCTTCCCCAACTTCGCCCAAGCTTCGATTCTCCAAATCGAAATCGGGGAAGAACTTCGAGGCTGCGATACGATGCGACTCGGCACCGGGTGACACCAATGGGGTTTCTGGCCCGTTTTGCACCCGTATTGAATCCAGTGCTACGATCAAGTAGGGCTATCGTCAGAAAGATGAAGCCGTTAATTATCATTTACGGCTCGACGGGCACTGGCAAGTCGGATGTAAGTCACCTCTTCCTCCCTGTCTTCGTCTCCATGGGTCGAGCAAGACTGACGGAATCCAGCTCGCCGTCGAGCTCGCAACGAGATTCAACGGCGAGATCATAAACGCAGACGCGATGCAAATGTACAAAGGCCTGCCCATCATCACCAATAAGCTCACGCCCGAAGAGCAGCGAGGCATCCCCCACCACCTTCTCGGCAGTATCGAGCTCGACGAGGACCCCTGGGTCGTGACACACTTCAAGAAGGAGGCTACCAGGATAATATCCGAGATCCGGAGCAGGGGAAAGCTACCCATTGTTGTGGGCGGCACCTCGTACTACCTCGACGGCCTGCTCTTCGAGGGGAGGGTAGTCGACGACCAGCCCGGTCTCGACGGCGCGCCCTCAAACCGTGAGGAGCTGGCGGCAAAATACCCCATCCTCACGGATACTCCCGAGGCGATGCTGGCAAAGCTGCGCGACGTAGACCCCGTCATGGCAGACAAATGGCACCCGAACGATGCGCGCAAGATCCGGACCTCCCTGGAGATCTACTTTGCCACAGGCCGGCGCGCATCCGACATCTACGCCGAACAGCGGCGCCAAAAAGAGTCCAAGTGGGCATCCTCCCAAGACCGCGTCCACGGCCACAGCCTGGGGGAGGTCTTGCTCTTCTGGCTGTATGCCCAGCGAGAAGTCCTCAACGAGCGCCTCGACAAGCGCGTGGACAAGATGGTGCAGAAGGGCCTTCTCACCGAGACAGCAGAGGTCTACGACTACCTCCAGGCGAGGCAAGCCGCAGGCGAGACAGTTGACCGCTCCAAGGGCATATGGCAGTCGATCGGCTTCCGGCAATTCGAGCCGTACCTCGCCGCTTTGAAGGAGCAGACGCCGGACAGTCCCCAGCTGGACAAGCTCAAACAGGCCGGCATCGAGGACACCAAATCAGCCACGCGCCAGTACGCCAAGTATCAGGTGCGCTGGGTGACCATGAAGACCATTGCCTCTCTCCAAGAGGAGAAGCTGCTCGACAGGTTGTACCTCCTCGACAGCACCGACATCCAGCGCTGGGACGCTGAGGTGCTCGAAAAAGGGGTAGACCTGGCCCGGCGCTTCCTCGCTGACGAGCCGCTGCCCGCGCCGGCTGAGCTGTCCGAGACGGCGCGGGAGGTCCTGGCAGGGACCGTTGAACGGAGCAATCGCGCCGACACGCCCTGCCGCAAGACCTGTGAGATTTGCAAGAAGACGCTCCTCACAGAAGAGCTGTGGCAGGCCCACATCACGAGCAGGAAGCACCACAAGGCTGTGCGTGGGGCCAAGAAGAGGCAGCTCATCCCAACCCATGCTGTGCCTCCACGAAGCCTGATAGCAGTCGAGCCTGGTCTCTCCGAAGGAGAAGAAAACACACCAATAATAGAACCTTCATGAACCGCGTTGAAGTCTATACAGAGTCTTGAATCTGCAGCCCCGGTCTTGCAAACACCGCCACGCTCGCCCGTAACCGTGGTATCAACAACAAGCACACCAGGCCGGCTATGTACAGCAATATACAACCCCCCAAATCTCAACCCAACACGCGTCACACCACTCAAGCCTGCTGCGCGATCTGGGCCTTAACCCACTTCTCCAAACCGCCCCGCGCAATAATCTCCTGCACATTCGGCGGCAACTCACCAACCTTCTGGCTCCACGTCTTTCCGCCCTCGCCCTCCGTCACAACGACCTTGCTGCGCCGGACGTCCCACGTCAGCTTCCACCCCGTGCGCCTCGTCAGGACCTTCTCCCCATCTTTGGCCTTGAACTCCTCACGCAACCTCTGCACCAGCCGCGGCACCTCAACACCCATAAGCGCATTGTTGATGCTATTCCGGCTGAAAATATTCCCAAAGCTGCCCGCCACGACAAGCGGGATCTGCTTGGCCAGGATGGCGGTGGCGGCCTGCTCGCGGGAGCTGCCGCAGCCGAAGTTGAAGCCGGCCACGAGGATGTCGCCCGGGCGCGCGATGGTGCGGAACGCCTTGTCGTAGTTCTCCATGCACACCTCGGCCATCTTTTCCGTCGTGACATTGTCCTGGTAGGTCCAGTAGCCCGGGTAGATGCCGTCGGTGGAGATGTTGTCGCCGTCGCAGAAGACGATCTCGCCCTCGATCTTTTCCGGGAAGCCCGGGAGGATCTCGGTGAGGGTCTCTTCTTCTCCGGTGGCGGATTCGGCGGAGGATTCGGCGCCGGGGGTCCCGAACATCTCCTTCTCGGCGGTGGCGATCATGCCGTCGGCTTGGGAGATGATCTTGTCGAGGGCCTCCTCGATGCTGATGGCCTTGTCGTGCTCGAGGTCGCCGTTGCCCTCGCCGATGATGACCTTCTCGACGCCCTCGGGCTTCTGGTACCACCCGGGGCCGGCAATCTTGCCCTGCAGCGCGCTGGCCGCCACGATCTCGGGGCTGGCGAGGTAGGCCTTAGCCTCGGTGGAGCCCATGCGCCCCTTGAAGTTGCGGTTGCTGGCGCTGATGCCGACCTCGCCCGGCTCGAGCAGGCCTGTGCCGAGACCGATGCAGGGGCCGCAGCCGGAGGGCAGAGGCTGGGCGCCGGCCTGCAGCAGGACCTGCCAGTCGCCGGCGTCCTCTGCCTGCGCCTGCTCGAGGAGGGACGCGGCCGCGATGTAGAACTTGACGCCGTCCGCCACCTTGGGGATCACGCCGTCCTTCGCGGCATCCCTGAAGACCTTGGCTGCAGCCGCAATGTCAGACGCGCGGGAGTTGGTGCAAGACACAAGGTACGCCTTGTCGACCTTGATGTTTTGCGCCTCGAGGTCCTTGAGCGGTGTTGCCACTTTGACCGAGTTGGGTCCGGCAACGAAGGGGGACAGGGTGGAGAGGTTGAGGTAGAGAGACTTGGCGTAGGTAGCTCCGGGGTCAGCAGTCAGCGGGTTGTTGACAAGTTCGTCAATTTTGGCGTGCGTAAACCTCCCACGGGCACCGAGCTCCGGGTTCAGCATCGCTGATGTGGTGGCCTTGGCTCGCAGCCAGGACACCAGCATGTTGTCGATGGGGAACAGCCCGCTGAGGGCGCCCCATTCGGTCGTCATGTTGGCAATGGTGAGCCGGTCGTCGATGGGGATGCTGCGCAGGGTCTGCTCGGAGCCGGTGAACTCGATGGCGTGGTTCAGAACGTCGTCGTTGTTGAACAGGCCGCAGAGAGCAACAATCACGTCCTTGCCGGTTACCCCTGGGGGCAGGATGCCGGTGAAGGTAACCTTGGCAACCGGGGGCACCTGCCACCACGTACGACCTGTTGCCCAAATCGACGCAGCGTCCGTCCGCACGACGGGCGTTCCCAGGCAGCCCACACCGCCGTACATGTTGCTGTGCGAGTCGGAAGCGACAGTGACGGTCCCCGGCCAGGCATACCCCTCCTCGACCATGATCTGGTGGCCAATACCCCGGCCAGCGGGGTAAAAGTCGACACCGTGCTTCTTCGCAAACTCCTCAATTTGCCGGTACTTCTTCAGGTTCGACTCGCTCTTGTTCTGGACATCGTGGTCGAGGGTCATGACGATCTGCTTGTTGTCGTGGATCTTGGACGCGCCAATCGACATGAACTTGGTGGCAACGGGCCAAGAATTGTCGTGGGTCATGGCCCTCGCGGGTTGTAGGGTCACATAGTCGCCGGCCTTGACCTTCTTCCCCGGCGCAAGCCCGACGGCGTATCTTTGAACGATCTTCTCGGTCAGTGTCTGGAGGTTCGATATCGCGCTCGTCGACGAGGAGAGGAACGGGTTGGATCCTGCATTCTCGAGCTGTGTGTGGAATGCATCCTGGCAAAGACGAGGTGTCGTGGTGTAGGCTGCGATGCGCACCGGCCGAGGCGTCGTTCTCGGGATCCTCTGGGCGAGGAGAGCAGGGTAGTGACACCTCCTGCTGGCGGCCAGAGCCAGGCTTCTTCTCTGCGAATTAATTAGCACGACAACAGCCAAGGGAGGAATCTCGAATTGTTGGGTGCAGCATACCATTGGCGCAAACATGATGGTCTTGAGCGTGACTGTGGCATTCCCCGGGGTCGCAAGACGTACATGCAAGCGGCAGTTGGATGGCGGGATCGGAGCAAACAATTCGAAATGCGCCTGCGGCGAGTGGCGGCAGTAAACCTTCGGTGGGGTCCCTTCAGGGTCAAGCCGCTCACCGCCTTCAGGGTCACAGATCAGGTAACGTTATGAATCTTAATCGCGTGGTAACGTACCGAGTAGCTTACCATACGGTACACCAGTTAAAGCGAAGGGTTCCCGTCCTTCATCCCATCTTGCCTCATCAGTCGAAACACTTCATCAGCCTGCTTCTCACCTACATACCCTCGGATGAAGACCGGCCACTGAGCAGCGGACGCGCCATCCTACCTACTCTTGGCCGATGAGAAGATACCAAACGAGATCTTGCATCTGGGAGATATTGACTCCTTGAGACCTGCCGAGACCTGGCGTGTGGCCCAGATCGCCAGCACGTGCACGTAGCCGAGGGAGATTCACCTCACGTCTCGCATCACCAGTCCCAACTCCGAGTGTTGTGGAACACAATATGTAATATATGAAGGGCTGATGCTGATTCGGAGCCCAACCTGGAATCTTGCGTTGCTGGCCGCCGTCACTGCGCCCTTGGCATGTCAGCCGGCATAACCTCTGGTAATGTTGCCTTCTCGGTGAATCATGTGTACTGGTGCCAGTCTCAGAAGAGAGCAGGGAGCTCCGAGGATGCCTCGCCTCGCGCCATTGTATTGTCATTGCCGCTATGTTTGCCCCAGGTTTGCGCATCTTGAGAGATGTCTTCGATGCATTTCGCGATCGTCCGTGGCTTTCAAATCGCGGGGCAGATCATCCCTGCCTGCCACGATGGTGGAACCCCGGTCGGAGACTTTCTTTGTGGATAAGGCGGCCTTACTCCCTTGCAAAGTTGCAAACCGGCTGCTAGGCGGTTCGGTGATTTCAAAGCTCCGAGAGAATCACGCAGTAAAAGGACGATCTGTGTCCGGATCTCTAGGTGGTTTACGCCGATGATCGAGGTTGACAGCCTGGCCTGAGGTTTTTTCTCTTGTGGAAAGTTCCAGCCTCGATGGACAGAAAAGGCAGGCTCACGGCTCGGCAGATTATGTAGCCCGGCGGCCTGCGGGCCCTGGGCATCTGGTCTTCCGGATGCTGCGCGTTCCGCGTATTCCTTCACCTTTCTCTTCTCATTCCATCCGATGCCTTAAAACCACCACGCCCCCACACCAGGTCGAGCCTTGTTTGGTCTTCTGCCTCGTCTTTAAGCTTTCTTGGGCAACACGGAGATTTCTGATCTGTGCTTCGCTTTCGGGTTTCATCCGAACTCGAACACTCACATCCGCGACGAAAACGGACGACGATTTCATCATCATCCTCGACGGAATCAAGCATCCGCAACCCTCCAACCAAACCTTATCAACGCTCAGGCTTCAGGGCCCTGAGGCTGTTGCCTGCGGAGTGCGCTCCGGCCACAACAGCTGCTGTTTTAAAGTTGGCCACGTCCCTCTCGAGATTGCAGGACCCCACTTGAACCTTGGCCTTCGGATGTCGTTTTCGGATTTGCCGAGCATTGATGACTGATCCTTTTCGGACTCGATGTGATCGAGGCCTGAAGTTTGCGAGCAACTGCCTGCAACGCGTCGGCCGGCGCCCACGAAATGCGAAGAAATTGATTCGAGTCTGGAATTGACCGGTGCCGTATTTCTCTCTTCCGTCGTTTTCCGTCATTTCTCCCTGACGGCGACACACTGGCTCGGCCGCCAACATGGCCTCCGAGTCTACTCCAAGTTCACAGGGACCGCCCTCGGCTCCGCCCTCAACCTATTCTGTCCCTCACGCCAAACCGCCCCGCATCCTGGCATGCGTTCTCTGTCAATCGCGAAAGATCAGGTGCGACAGGAATTTCCCATGCGCCAACTGTATCAAGGTATGTCGGACACCGTCCATGCAAACGCTCAGCCCGGCTGACCCCCCCGCAGTCCAAAGTCAAGTGCGTACAAAGCACTCCGGCGCCTGCGCGCAAACGCAGACGGCCAAACCAGGACCTGCAGGAGAGGTTGACCCGCTGCGAGGAGATGCTGAAGGAGTATGCCGCTGCCAAACCAGAGAACAGCACGCCGCCGCCCCCACACGCAGTCTCCCAGGAGGACTTGCGATGGCAGCCCGCGGGGAAGCTCGTCCAGGAGGATGGGAACCTCCGCTTTGTGGACAACCCCGTGCTGGGGCAGATCTACGACGAGGTGTGTACTCCCTTCGCCTCCATGTTCCCGTTGGATGCTTACAGAGTCCCAAACCGGCAGGTCCGAGCCATGAGGGAGATTGTGAACTGCGACGACTGTGAGGACGATATGACCAGCACGGCTGGCCAGACGCCCGATGAGAACTCGGAGCTTCTCCTCGGCGCGGACTCTCCCGACGTCAAGGTGGACACCCTTTGGCCCGAGCCCGCCCAGATGTTCCGCCTGTGGCAGATCTACCTGGACCGGGTGAATCCGCTCACCAAGATTATCCACGTCCCGTCACTACAGCCTTTCGTCGCTGAAGCCGCCATCCGCTCGCCCAGCGTGCCCAAAAACATCGAGGCTTTACTGTTTTCCATCTTTCTGATGGCCGTCGTGTCGCTGACTCCGGACGAGTGCCGAGGGCTGCTGGGGATCTCTAGAGAGGAGGCCCTCCAAAGATACTCGTTGGCGGTCCGGCTATGTCTGCTCCAGTTGAACTTTCTCCGATCATATGACTTGACCGTCCTTCAAGCCCTCGTCATTTATCTAGTATGAGCCCCTCGCCTTTCGGGCGCCCCCTTCCCTCGCTGACCCCGTGTACAGATATCACTCCAAGGCCGGTACAACCGGCACGCCGCGTGGATCCTAAACGGCATCGCGATCCGCATCGCTCAGAAGATGGGTCTGCACAAAGACGGCGAGGCTCTGGGTCTCTCACCATTCGAATCCGAAATGCGGAGGCGTCTCTGGTGGCAAGTTGTCATGGTTGATGCCAAGTACGCCATGCTCTCCGGCCTCAGCCACTCGCTGCTTCCGACCAACGGCGATACCAAGGGGCCCAGGAACGTCAACGACGCAGACATCTTTCCGACCCGCACCGAGCCCATCGTGGATCGCGAGGGCCCCACCGAGATGATATTCTGCTTGCTGATGCACAAGTTCGCCAAGTTCCTCACCGAGATGCCTGGGTTTGAGGGGATAGCATTCATACAAGACGATGACGCTGCCACAGGCGCCCGGAATGGGCCCACCCAGGAGCAACAGGCAGCGTACCGGCGCGGCGTAGCACATCTGCGCGAGGAGCTTCTGGAGGTCTTCGACAAGTACTGCGACCCAACGGCGGGACCCGTGCACGAGCTGGCGCTCACCATGAGGGAGCACATCCTCGAGAAGCTCAACGAGCTGATGACGCCTCCCAAGGAGCGGCCCGACTGGGGCGGCGAGGTCAAGACGGCCAAGGACAACACCTTCAAGATCGCCGTGACCGCGTTCGAGCACAACGAGCACAACTACGCGTCCACCAAGGACAAGGGCTTTGCCTGGTTCTCGCTGCTCCACTTCCACGTCGACCTGTTCATGTACATGGCGGGGCAGCTGTGCCACCGCCTCGAGGGCAACCTGGTCGAGCGCGCCTGGCGCCAGGTCCACGTCGTCTACTCGTACCACCCGGAGCTGTTCGACGTGACCAACAAGAACTATGCCGCGCTTGCCCTGCACATCCTGCGGGCGTGGAAGCGCCGCGAGCAGATTCTCCTCGCCCGCACGGGAGCCCTCCCCGAGGTGCCATTCTATGTTGAGAAGCTAAGGGCGTGCATGCCGCCTGATGCCGTGGTGGAGTGCAAGGAGGAGAGGGACGGGCAGATGGTGTCGCCGGCGTACCAGTTCGATTCGCCTGGCCTTGTTCACCCCATGGGTGCGGTGAACCTGGGGATGCCGCCTGACCCGTCGCTGGAGCAGTTCTTGTCGCTGCTGGATCCGCAGCAGGGGATGGATTGGGATTCGCTCGCTGGCCAGCCGATGATTAGCCCCGATGGCATTCAGCCGATGGCGGGGCTTGGGTTGTATGGGATGGGGTCTTCGACGGGGTGGTGAGGACTGCGTCGGGACGGGCACTGTATTGCCAAGCGGGCTGGGTCGGCGTGTATGGCTGAGTAGGGGAAGCACAGGCAGGGGGAAAAGGGCAAGGGTCGCTGAGCTGGATGACCGGTATCTCAGTCCACTCTGGCCCGCACTTCGCCCTCTTTTATCCCCCTCTATGCAGCGTTTTTTTTCCCTCGTCGTCGTCTGTTTTGTAATATCTCACCACAACTTCACCTCTCATCTCCTCCTTTTTTTTTTCCCATCACGATTTGACGAGCACACACCCTGGCAAATGGGCTGGGCATGTATCATAGTATCTTCCCTTGTTGGGGGGGGGGGGTGGGATCAGGGACACTACTACTACTACGTTGGGAAGCCGGTTGGATACAGGATACTTACACGCCTTAGATGGGCTTGGGTGGTGAACTTGCTGGAGCGGTCAAGCCTGCGTTTGCTGTTTGCTGTTTGGCTTCAAGCATAGGCTAACGTTTGGAATCGACATCAGGGTTCGGATACGTGTATTGGCCCGTTCCTGCCTGCCTCTTGCTGTGCTTCCTTTCTGGGTTCTCACCCTCTTCGGCCTGCCCTAGTTGGCTGGTACAAAACCGACTGAAGCCTCTGCGTGGGGACGACAGAGGCCTTTTTCAGATCTGAAGCACAGGGCTGCCATGGATTCCACGGCATGGCATGGTATCTGATGAAGCCACACCAGGCGGGAGAGTGCAGAGTACACCTAGTTCCTGGAATAGCCCTCTTTCCAAGAAAAACAGTCCTGCCTCTCGCAGTTCTCCCGCAATAAGCCTCAGCTTCAAGTCCGAGTCCCGCAGGAGCGAATACCGCTACTCCTTCTTCCTCCACACCAGCGGCGCGCGCTCCGGATGCAGCATCTGCAACAACAAGACACTCCCCGAGTCCTTCTCGATGAGATCCAGCACCCTCCGGCGCGCAGCGTCCAGACTCTCCCCAGGCCGCGTAACCGGCTCAACGCGCCAGCTATCACGGAAAAGCACCGCCATGGTGGCAACAAACTCGACGTGCGAGAACTTGCGCCCGGGACAGTCGCGCGCCCCGTCAGACCAGCCGAGAAACGCCCCTCGCACCGGCACGCGCAGGTCCTCTTCGTCTTCCTCGTCACCACTACCATCCTCCCGCTTCACGATGAAGCGGGAAGGTTTCCACTCCAGCGAGTCGGGCCCCCAGAAGCGCGGGTCCGTCTGCACGGATCCGTAGCTCGGCGAGACCATGCAGTCCGGCGGGAGGGTGTACGTCTTGCCGCCCGCGAGGGTGAGGGGCTGGGCCCGGTCGGCGGTCCACTTGATGGTGGGCACGGGCGTGTACAGGCGGAGGGTCTCGTAGAGCACGGCCAGGCAGCGCTTGAGGCGGGGGAAGGACGCGCGGTAGGACCACTGCTCGATGGGCTTGTTGTCCATGATGTCGCTTCCGAGGACGCGGTGGATTTCGGAAGAGAGCCAGTCTTGGACTTGGGGGTGCGCGGCCAGGAAGAAGAGGGAGAAGGTCAGGGTGTGCGCGGTGGTGTCGTGGCCGGCGAAGTTGAAGACGAACATGTTGCCGTAGATTTCGGCTTCTGTCATGCCCGGGCCGTTGGGGTCTTTGGACTCGGATTCGGACTCGGCCTATGAGGCGCGGATCATGGACCGCATCAGCGTCGAGTCGGTTGCGTGGCCCGCGGCGTAGGCGGCTTTCTCCTCCTCGTACATGTCGGTCATGTACTGGCGGAAGTTGAGGTAGGCGGCGTGGACGTCCCGCAGCTTCTTGGGCAGCCAGGGCTGGGCGAGGAAGGTGGTGCCCAGGCCGAGGATCAGGACGCAGTTCTCCAGGATGGTCTCGAGTGAGTCCTTGTAGTTGGCGGCCGCGGGCTTGTCTAATGCTGCCCTCTTCTGGTTTTCCTGGCTTTCGAACTTGGCCGACTTGCCAAAGCCGGCGCGGGACAGGACGTGCAGAGACAGCGTGCGCAGGTCGGCGGCGGCCGAGGTGATGGACGGCTTTGAGGTCCAGTACTTGCGCATGTCCCGGGCCTGGGCCAGGGCCTCGGCCCAGACGATTTCGTTGTTCTGCTCGTTGAAGCAGTGCAAAGCGATCTTTCTCTGCGTTCTCCAGGCCTGTCCAGTTGCCTAAAGAAGATTCATCAGCTAAAGGGAGTCATGGAGGAAACGTCATGTTCTGCTTACGGTCGAAATGTTGGGGCCAAAGACTTCTAGAATGTCTGAGAACGAATGAGTAAATAACACCTGAACAGGGTTCGATCGATAGGGCTTGTGGGCGAGTACTAACCGTTGACAAAGACTGGCCGAGGGAAGTGTGCTCCGCGGCGAAAGATGGCGTTGAGCGCCTCGGGGTCATTGACGTAGACCCAGTTCTTGAGAGGCGTCACCAGCACCCAGATGTCACCCATCTCCTGGTGGGAACGGTACCTGTCGGCGACCTCCCATCCCCGCCAGTTGTACCGGGTGAAGCTGTTGTCACCGAAGGGCAGGCGGCGCAGGAATGAGAGCACCGTCCGGTCGACGAGGACCCAGAACGGGTTGAGCGGGCTGATGGGGATGAAGCGGATGGGCACGCCGATGGTACGGGCGGCGGCGTAGTTGCGGAGCAGACCATAGACGGTTTGTGCCACGAACGCGGCTGCAAGCGCAAGCGGCGTGGCTACCAGGAGCGTCCACAGCCAGGCCATGGTGAGAAGAGGGAGGTTCCTTTCAACTTCTTCCCTCCTTTGCTTCTGACTGTGACGTGTCGAATTGTCCTTGTTTTGCCTCTGAGCTCACTCTGACTTGCCGATCAGAACAAGTGATGGATAAGAAAGAGACTGAGATCAATGGTGGCATCGGCGAAATTGACCAAATCACCGACTTGATGGAACGACTCGAACCTCTGATGGAACAGGATTGGGCCAAAACGTGGATCAAGATGCAGTGAGGCGTTGTTGACTGTGAAGGAATCGACGGCGAGAGTGAGATCTTGCTCCGGGTTATGTCAAATAGGAACAGCTGAACTTGATGCAAGAGAAAGGCACAGAGCCTAGCGTGTGGGATTCTCAGATGCATCTCAGCTGAACATTAGCGCTCCTTCGAAGTTGCCGGTGCTCAATCAGAGGCAGTGAAAACTGGATGCAGAAGATGTGGCCCCCAACTTGAACTCTTCGAACTCCGGCTGCATCCAGGTCGCTGCTCTGGCCTAACCTAAGCGGAACCGTTAACGTCGTGAGAACTTAGTCCACTGAAGATGACCAGACATTCCATCCAGCCTCAGGTCCTCGCCGAGATTTGACACAGCTCATCCGGAAGGTGATTCTTGTGCCTGGAGTGGCTCTGAACGGCCTAAAGAACACAAACTTAACCCTAACCTACGAGTCTAGCTTGAGCCGACCCTAACCCTCTCAATCCACCCCACCTTTGCAGCTGCTTGCAAGCTCCTTTCGCTGAACCCCACCATGAACACTTGTGATGAATTTAGACCTGATCACCTCACTCATCCTCACATCCATCAACTCCATTTCGAAAGATAATTCAGGAACCTACTTTCGAGGAATGAGCCTTGAAACAGTTAAGAAATGGAAATACAAAACCCACGCCGAATCCTCGCCGTCTCGCTGGCCGAGTCGGCACAGCATCTCAGCGATGTCATCAAAGGTTGGCACCCCTCATCCCCACGGAAACCTCTCATCTCGCTCAGCTCATCTCAACCCGTTCTCCCTCTTTTCTCACTCATGACTCACATTTCTATCTTCATCACATACCAACTACTAACGCCATTCTTTGCTCAAAACGCAGACCTAACCGGCACCCACCCCACACCCCAACCCTCCACCTCCGAAGAAGCCTCCGCCAACAACCAAGGCAGCCACGACACACTCGCAGGAACAACCCACCCGCTACGCCTCACCACGCCCTACTACACCGCCTCCGTTCCCATCTGGCTCGACCTGATCTCTTCGCCAGCCGAGTGGTCTGCGTCATTCCTGTCGGAGGAAGCAAAGGAGGTGTTGGATGTGCTGGGCGGGGTGGTGGTTGTGTTTAGACTGCCTCCGTCATCATCATCGGCGTCAGCATCGACAGCAGGAGAAGGAGGAGCAGCATCGCCGTCTGAAGGGGGGAAATCAGGGGATGAGGTACGACAGCTGCTCACGCACGTCGGCAAGGTCGTCCGCGAGGGCCTAGGCGGGTGGGAATGGGAGGGTGTTGCGCTGGCTGTTGGTATTGGGGGCGATGGGAGGAGCAGTGTTGGAGAAGATGATGCGGAGCTCGACGAGTGGGAAGACCTGTGTGCGCAGGCCGGGCTGGAGTTTGTGCACGTACCGAAACTTGGGGGCGGCAGCGCGGGGAAGGAAGGGAGGAATAAGTTTGGGGAGAGGATGGGCATTGCCAGGGTGGTGGAGGCGCTGGAGGCGAATGATTGGTCTGGGGGTGGGACGATGGGTGCTGGTGGTGATGAGGAGGAGGGAGACGATAAGGACCAGGCGGGAGGTAAAGGGAAGGGGTTGTTGGATGAGGAGGATGATGAGTTTGATCCCGAGCGGCTCGGCTTTGGGTTTGATAGGGAGGACTTTGTCGGACTGCGGCAAGCTATTTGGGCTGGTAGCAGAGGGGGAGACGGCGACGAGGAGGAGGAGGTTGGGGAGGAGGATGTTCAGAAGCTAGAGAGGATGATGGCGAAGCTGCAGGCCGTGAGGGATGTGAGCGCCGGGCTGCCGGAGGAGCAGCGGAGGAGGATGGCGGCGCGGGCGGTCGGCGAGGTCATGAAGGAACTCTGACCTCAATGTCTGAGTGCGTTGAAGACACCTCTAGTGTGTGAGGACTGCAGGACATGTGGGCTCGTGCAGAAGGCACCATCGCCAATACAAGCCACTATGGGAGACACCGGAACTAGCAGCCTACTTATCATGGGTCCCGGGGCGTTTACCTGCTAAACGAAGACATAAAGGCCTCAGTGGCCGCCCGTTTACGACTGGCTAGACGATTGCGCGAGTCCCAGGTAGCAGGCCGGGTCATCTCCAGCACTCCGTACATGTACGTATCGAGTTCCCCTCTGCGGTTGCTCGAGCTTGCCGCGCGCCCCATTAACCGAGCGCCTCGCCCGTGAAAGTGTTGTTCCAAAAATATCGACCTCGCTCTTGAATCTTCGGCATGAGCCAAACCACGGATGGCAGGCGATCGTTCAGGGTACGGGCGTCGATCTGGAAGCTGTTGAGAACAAAGGTCGGAGAAGCCATGGAAGACGTGTTTTGGTAGGGACCGGAAATGCCTGGCTGGTATCCAATTGGAAGGACCGGGCCATCTTCAGAAGATCGACAGATCGGTGTTGTCTTTCATGCTCAACACAATGATCAGACGAAACCGCATGACGGTACAGATGGTTTGGTGTTACAGATGGGCAGGGGTGATCTGCCGCAGAGAGCCGCGAGGCCGGGCCGAAGACAGGGCGACATAAATACGAAGTAACAAAGCAGTGGAGTGTCTGAGAAACGTTGGCAGCGGATAGATTGTGCGGTTTCGTGTGTTGTTGTCTCGCTGCGAGAAGCCAGGACGGGAGTCGCATGAAGTGACGTGCCTGCCGAGTCGGAGGCTTCCCTACAAGCTGTCGTGGTTGTCAGTAGCGTATGTTGCAGCACTCTCACTCCAACTTTCCTTAACGAGGCTCAGCAATACAGTTTCAAGCCAAATCCCCCGTGCAGATCCCTCCTAGGCGGAGCAGCCGCCGTGCTCCCATTCGGCCAAATCGACGGCTTCGAGATCCTAGTCGTCATCGGCACGGGCGGCTCCATCTATGCCGGGTATACCATCATCGAGGCAGTCAACCCGGCCGCCGAGATGGCCTGGGCCGGCATCGCGCTGGGGCTGGCCATCGTGGGAGCCGTGTTTGTGAATGGCGCCGTCCCCAACCTGGAGCGCGTCCGTCGCGGCGGGATGGAGTGTCTGTTCCGGGCTGTTCAACTCCCGTCGGCTCCGCATGGCAAGATGTGCTGCCTAGGTGCCCGTCATCTTCAGAGTTGGATGGTTATCTACCTAGATGTGAAGGGTAGGGCCGCAACACAGGTTATAGATGGCACAAGAGAGGAGGTCTTCCAAGGCGAATGACTCGGACAGCCGAGCTTGTTGGGGAGGCATGGGATTGAGATATCTCGATCATAGCGGAAAAACCAAGGCGACGGGTCATGTGTCGCTTCACACTGGTGAGGTCGGTTGCTTTTCAACGTCGGGTTTCCTGAGTGTGGAATGACAACTTGAGGGGCATTCGCGTCTTGCCAGAATGGAATGCCAGGACTCCAGGTATTATAAAAATAGATCACCGTTTCTGCCGCGTTGAACAACGTTGTCCTGTCACCACTTGTTTGGGGGCGGCAGCACACGGCACTCTTGAAGTGTTGGCCTCCAGCGGGATCGGGATCGGATGTCGGGGAAAGAAGAGCCTGGAAACGCAGGAAAAGGGAGACTGCAGGTCATGCACCTGCTTACCCCAGTTCGGCATGCTGGAGGGTGCCGAGGCGGACCAATTGCGTGGCTCGTCTCGGCGCGTTCCTGTAGGTCCCGCCTTGATCCACACTCGCTCTCAGGGGTAAAGTGGGTCCGAGGCTCTCGGGGAGGTGGAGATCCTGGGACAGTGCCTTCCACACGGTGGGAGCACAGAGCGGGATCTGCCCGCAACAAACGACCCGGATCGAAAACCAACGCTGCGGTTTCTGAAGTGCGACCGAGAACTGATTGGATGTTTTGCCGAGTCGGTTGCTTCTGTTCCCTCATCGCCCAGAGAGTGGATGTACATGTGCAAGAAGCTGCGGATCAGAGCTGCGGATGAGACAGGTGCGCATCCAGCTGCATGTTGTCCCTGAGCTGATGGTGCTGCGTGGCCTGCAAGCCGTCAGCCCAGCACAGGCAAACGGTTGCTTTGTGGCAAATCGTGTCCGACGGGCCGCACCACCAAGGCTTCGAACGGTGTCGGCTGACTGCAGGAGCTGTTGTTCAGCTCTCCACGGCCGCAAGGCCGCCGAGCGCTGCAGGAACCCCGAAGGCCGAAGCACACACGGCGCCTCGTCGCACAGTTTCCATGGGCCCTGCATAACGCAGGAAGCACTGCGCCGCCGCCTGCAGGAACACGCCATGTCGTGCTACAGTACGGAGGTGGTTGGTGATGCTCTACATAGGTATGTACCTCTCGGGAGCCGTGCGGATGGCCGGCGGCTTCGGGGATGGCCTTTTGCGTAATACGATGTTCTCGACGGGCGTGGCGTTTTCGACGGTGCCGAAAGAGATCTCCCAATGCTCGCGTGATATTCAAGTCGTGGAAGGAGGTCGAAACGTTGTCTTGGCTCGACGAAAACGATCGTGGTCGGGGACGCCCCATCGAGGGGGCGTCAGCGGGGTGCACACTGTGCCACGCTTTTTTAGCTGCTTTTTAGCTCGTGAGCTCCCCCTTTCTGGCCCCCATTCGACATTTTGCCGGCAAGGGAGGAACAAACAACACGTGAAATGCTAGATGGGGATGGGATGGGCTCGGAGAGGGGCGTCGAGAACACGGCATGTGCAACCGATTGGGAAGAGACAATCATGCGATGCCCCAGCGGCCCAGCTCCCGGGATCTGGCTGTTGTTTTATGCTGACGACGGGTTGTTAGATGCTTTCGAGACAGCTCCTGGTCTTCTGGTCCACGACAAGCTTGTAGCGGAGTGCTCCGCCGGCGCCAGTCAAGGCCCCGCCGGTCTGTGGCACCGGCCAAGGGGCCGGCGGCTTTCGTGGCCCACAATAGCGTCGCGGCAGGTCGGAAACGTTGCGCGACCCGACTCGTGCGCACAGCGGACGGAGATGCGGCATTCGTGGATCCATCCCCAGTGGCGGTGCAGGAGAGCTTTTCCCGGCGATGGGGAACCATGTCGGCGAGTGCCTCCGTGGTGTTCTGCAGCAGCCCACAGGTCGGCGAGCATTGCTGCCCCCCAGCTGACCGTGATGCTGCGATTCCGATGCTGGGTTGCAGTCGAAGCCCTATTTGTAGTGTAACACTCTCAATTCTTCGTTCAGGTTGCTGTCGTTGACGTCCGATCTTCTTGGATTGAGGTTGCGGGAAGGGCCGCCGGCCGAGGGTTGCGTTCATCCGATTCGAGCATCGTTGGGCGTACAACCAAGGCGCTAGGCATTGGGAGCAACCCAAGTGCGTATCGGCCGTCGTCATGTTGTAGCTCGAGCTGTTACATTGTCCCGGTCAAGTTTCTCAGACAAGACCAGTCAGTTTCACAATTCATGCCTGGAGCCTGCCGCCGGAGTGGTGTTGCCTGATCCCGGTCACAAAGCACTGAGCAGTTTTGCCGGAGACACATGCCCACGACGGCGACCATCACCAGCCCCCATTCTTGTCATCCCCGTCGAAGTTCGTTGCCGCTGCTCGAGGACATGGAAACCTTCCATCGTGTAGGGCTGTCGGGGAAGAAAGGCAGCCAACTCCGCGGTGTTTCGAGGTGACTTTGACTTGCCAAGTGCACTGCATGGAAGCTGCAGACAGCCGGCAAAGTGATTGGGCAAGATCAGACGGAGAGGGCAGGTCGGTTCTCCCACACTGTATTTGACACAGTGCGGCGTTGAGCCTGCTTCGCGATTCGCTGCCGCGCCTTGAACCGTTTGGCGCGAGGCGCTTGAAAAGGCAGGACCCACCGGCCCGCCCAGTGTGGGAGCGCCGGCCTGGGGACCAGACCCGACAGTTCCTGCCTGGTTTGCTTTTTCCCGTCCTCTTGAAGCCCCCATGTCCCCGTTCTCGATTTTCCCCCCTCGTCTCTCCTTTTTGTCCACACCACCTTTGATCGCCTCACATCGACCGCCCTGTCCTTCCCTTTTCCTCTCCCCACTTCTACTTTCGCTTTTCTCACCACAGTCGCTCCCTTGCAATAGCTATTCGCTCACTTCTTTCGGAATCCGTTCATTCTTTCCGGGTTCCATTCACCTCATTTCTGCCTTGGGCATCGTATTTTTGGCACAGCACGAAAGCTGCCCGCCGGAACCCCGATCCCCCATAACCAACTCAACCTCCTGACCGACTATTCGCTCAGGACGACACTCCTTTGCAGCATACCATTTCCCATACTTTATTCGTTCATTCATTCTCAGGACACACTTCAGTCTGTCGGACCCCGATCCCCCCGAGCGCGGACCTCGACATCAGACAACAACACACCGCCATCCGCGCGGCTGTTTTCCCAGGACCGGTTTCAAGTGAAGGAAAGGACGCCACTCATTGATCGATCAATTTGGACCGCGAAAGATACATCGGGCCCGAAATGGCTACCGACGTGGTCAAACAGGAGTTGATGGAGGAGTTCAGGGAGGATGGCCACAACGAGGAGGGGTATGCTCAGTCGGCACCCGCCATGTCGACTTCACCGTGTTCCAATAAGTCGCCTCTCCCCACGCCCAAGTCGGCCACCCCGAGCAAGATGTCCAAGTCACCTGCCAACGGATCCAAGACACAACACAACAGCAACCGCCGGCCGACCCGCAAGAGCACTCTCACGCAGCAGCAAAAGAACCAGAAGAGGCAGCGGGCGACGCAGGAGCAGTTGGCAACGCTCGAAATGGAGTTCAACAAGAACCCGACACCCACAGCCAGTGTCCGTGACAGGATAGCCGAGGAGATCAACATGACCGAGAGGTCTGTCCAGATTTGGTTCCAGAACCGGTGAGTCCCGATTGCCCGCGTTGGCCGAGAAAACTCTCATTGACCCCCGCAGGCGCGCCAAGATCAAGATGTTGGCCAAGAAGAGTCTCGAGAGTGGCGAGGACATGGACTCGATTCCCGAGTCGATGCGGCAGTATCTGGCGATGCAGGCGATGGAGTCGGGCAAGAGCATCCCGGGCTTTTTTGGCCGCACCGGCCTCATGCCCTACGGACACCAGGGGATGATGGGCGGTGAGCAGTCTGGGCCGGGCAAAGTTTGTAAGTGGCGGCCGACGACGAGAATGCCATGACAGCGCATGCTAATCCTCGCAGTGATTCACCATCTCAGCTGTCGGTCCCTCACCATCGGCAGGTGGATGCGGGTTGGCCAGAACGCCATGGACCTGATCATCTTCTACTCGCCGGACAAGTGCACCATGACCTACTACATCAACAACGACCAGGCCGGGTACAAGATCGAATACCCGTTTTCGTACATCAAGAACATCTACCTCAACAACGTCGAGGGCGGCGAGCAGCACGGCGGAATCACGATCGAGCTCCTCCATCCGCCGCTGTTCTACATGGACTCGTCGACCACTGCGACCTTCATCCAAGTCAGCGATTTCACTGAGGACCTCCAGGCTTCCCGGGTTCTGACTCACCATCTCGGTGGAAACCCGAAGGTGTTGAGCGGTCAGCTGGCAAAGCTGGTCAGCCTGGAAGCCTTCATGCACCGTCACAGCGCCCCGGCTCCTATGTTTGAGCAGCTCCACCCGCTGTCGATGTCTGCTCCGGTCTCCCCTGCGGCCCGCCCGTCGTCGCAGCCCAACTTCGCACAACCCCACGTGGGCATGTTCCAAGAATCGCAGTGGGGCATCGCGGCTCATCAGACCATGATGATGCGTGGGCCGGGCCACAAGAGGCAGCGCAGCCGCAGTGTGCCGGGTCCGATCGACTTCCAGACGATGCAGCTGCTGCAGCATCCGCCGAGCTTCCACATCACGCAGCCTGAGAACCAGCCTCCAGCCCACAACCCTCACATTTTCAGCCCGATTCCTCAGCAGCCCAATATGTTGGGCCCCGTCGGACCGAATCTGCGGATCGATACCCGGGCCGGGTTTGGCGCGCTCGACATGCGGGCGTACCCGCTCTCTGCGACGACAGCCCCTTCGCCTTCGGAATTTTCGAGCCCCAACTTCTTTGCGACGCAGGCTCCGGACAACGGCGGAATCCCGGCGCCCAGCTTCACGCCGTACAGCGGCACCTTCTCGCCGCTTGTCAATCCCGCGAACCTCGGCGTCCCTCCTCCCTCGATCTCGCCGCTGTCGTTCAACCACCCGGACCCCGCCATTGTTGGAGAGTCCCCCCCGATGTCGATGCCGCCGATTTGTGAGGGCTCTGCGATTTCCGACGACGGCACCAGCTTGAACGACATGTACTCGACCGGGAAGCCGACCATGACGCTGCCGCTGCACCCGCACTCTCCGTTTGTGGAGCCGAACCAGGCCGACATGGAGCTCAACCAGTTCATGGACCTCAAGCGCTTCGATGCCGAGCAAGCCTCTCTGTCGCCCGAGAGTGTTCATGCGCAGTAACCAGCCTAAAAAGCTGACACCTCGCTCCTCTCCTTTGCTCCGCATTTTTGGCTCGGGCGGTGCCCCAGCATCGCTCCGCGCGAAGAAGCCTAGATGGTCCATGATGATACCCGTCGCGATTGTGGTTTCCTTGGTTCGACTTTCCGTTTCGGCGTTTTAGAGGTTCCTTGATTGTTGTATATACCAGGGGTCGTTTGGTTTTGTCTCATGGCTGCCGTCTCTCCTCTGTCGACCTCTTCGAGCAGTTCGACACACCTCCCAACTCAGCTCCGATCTGTCCGCGAAACAAAACACCCCCTTTTCAGACTCAACTTCGTACCACCATTTCATCCATCAGCCACGAACCTGCCACGACGATATCCCGGCCATTTGTGCATCGCCCAGCACAGCGGCTTCCGATCTTCCGCTTCATCTATTCACTTGAACATCTCTCTTTGCGTTGATTTTTTTCAGTCTTGCATATGCAATGTTCTCACTTGTCTGCAATCCCGAGGACGTACCCTACAAACGCCCCACCGGGAACAAAAGTCTTGTAATATCTATTCCCTGGTCGCTTCCGAGACGCTGCAGGGTTTGAGGTATGGGGGGAGGAGATCTTTGAGGCAGGGAAAGTCAAGATGTTTTTCGTTGGCTGCGGGAGGAAAGGATGAATATGGCGGAAAAGCCCAGGAGGCTTGAAAACTTTTCCTTGGTAATGTGGTTCTAATCAATCTTATCTCTCTCTCTTTTTTTGTCTGTGTATTGGGGAGGGTCTGGGAGCATCATTTTGCGTTCTACGCAATGCAACAGGGCTGGTTGGCTTGATGGAATTATTTAGGAGTTGAGATATGGATTTGCGAGTTTCGGGAGCAATGAATGAGAACGGTGAATGGTTTGAGTGGTGGTCCCTTCGTTCTTCTTCCCTATGTGTGGTGAAGAGACGGATTGCTGAGCTCAGATTGTGAACTGGGTGGATTTCTCGAGGTCTTGAGCCGTTGGGTATCCATCTGATGGAGGTAATGGTCTAGAGTGTCAAAGTGTGCCAACGTTGTGGATATCGGTTTGTGCGAGATCTTGGTTGTATGACCTATGGAGGATATAATGTCAAGCAAGTATCACTGAAGCACCTCCTCCTCCAGACGGCCCAGGCAACATGCTCCGAAACTCCGTAGGGCTGACCGGCCAAGATCAACAACCGCACAGCACAGGCCGCCAAGTCGGCCGCGATGCGATGCTCTGGCAACGAGCGCTACCATCCCGTCCCGTCTGCATCCAAGCGCTAGATCTGCCACAGCCCTGACGAGCGCAACCCGCGGACAGCGGGAGGTCGAACGCCGATGCAACACAGTGCAGCCGCCCTTTGGGGTTTGGATCGCTGGGAATACGGAGTAGACTTTCAAGTGTCATTGCCAATTTTAATGTACCGAGCTTGCGGTTGAGTAAGGTAGCTGAGAATTCGTGGTTAAATTTGCAGCTAAAGCTGGTTCCGGTCCCGTGGCCGTCGTTCGGTCTCGATTCTCGAGATGGAAAACTTGAAGTTGAGAAACGTGCTGCATGGGGGGCACGGAACCTTCCCCGGATTCAGTCAAGCAAAAAAGGGTAAGCTTTCCGGTTCTAGTTATATGTACGGATACGAAGTATCCATCCGTATTACCATGGATGTCATTGCAATGGTGGTGAGTTCTTTGCAGTGGGAACGCTAAGCTCAGCCACCAGATCGTTGCGTGTGTCTAATGCTAACACGAAACAGGGACCGGCCCAAGTTTATTTTCCTCACATTTTGAATGTACGACAAGTTTCGACGCAATCAACCTTCAATCCAGAACTGTCGTTGTGCTTAGGACGAGAAATTACAGCTATTATTGTATCGATCGTAACAGCTAGCTCAAGAAAGACACCGACAGCTGAATCTGGAATTCAGCTCTCGGGAAGGTGGCGTCAAGCTTTCCCCTCTCCCAGACCCCAGACTCGGCAAGCCTCGGCCAGCCGGGTCATCCCACCATGCTTTTGCTGACATGTTGTCTACCTAGATATCGCTGCACGGGATACGAGCAAACATCCGCGACAGGCTGGAGAATCCAGGCACAATGTGCGTCAAAATGTCTTTTTTTGTCGCATGTGTTTCCCCATCCTGCAGCACAGCGCAAACAAAGCCACCTGTCGATCGCAAAGGGAACCAGGACCAGAAACAAGGTTCGGACTTGGCATCCGGCTCTCGAAGGTCGTGTCTGGGTCTCGGCCTTCCACAGCCACGGCTTGCCAAGTCTCCTGTGACATGATAGGCGGACGGCAAGCCAGGATTTCAGCCGCCAAGGTTCCGGTTTCCAAGTGCATGCTTGCCCCCACACGCCGCCATGCATCAACTGGCCACCACCAGACCACTTGCTTCAACGTGCTTCGCTTCCAGTTTAACTTTCGTTCTTTTCGCTGTATACTCTGTGCATTCGTTGAACTTGAGTTTGGAGATGCGTCCTTGTCGCCGGTCCACCTTCCTTTCTACCCTCCTCTAACTCGCTCGCATATGGAGGATTTGTGCTCTTTCGGCGCGGCAACTTGTTCACTCGCGGCATGGCAGGACGAAGCCACCGAAATACCGCAGACGCGCTCCGGGACCAGCTCGACAACATCGAACTGCAGCAACAGAACCTGGGCTCTCCCCCGAACCCCGGCGCGACGCAAGCAAATACCGGACAGGATGGAGCGCAACAACCGATAGCACAACCCCAACCGTCTCTCGGGCCCCAGACACTTCGTGTCCCTGTCCGATCTCACAGCTACGACGGCAACAGGCGCTCACACTCCCCGCAACCGGAGCGACCGCGACGCTCTCTGCAAGTCCGGACTTCGGAACTCTACACGATCCAGTCGCAAGTCCCTACCCCGCCATTGGCACGAGAGAGGCACGATGGGCCGTCGACAGCCCCTCCCCGAGCCCGCATCGACGAGCCGAGGATCTCGTTAACCCGGCCGCGCCAGACCTTTGACGACCTGCGCGACGACCTGCGGGACGACATCAAGTTCTCGGCCGATTCTGTCCGAAAGACCGACGCCGTCATCTCACACCATCTGAAGTGGGTCGGGCGCCAAAGCCAACGTTACCGGCCGCCCGCCAGCCGCTCGTGGGCAAAGGTGAAGAAGACGGCTGAACGCGCCTACAAGCGCTACATTGTGGAGGGCTTGTTGAGGCAGAAGCCGATCCCACCAAGCCAAGATGGGCGGCACATCCCCCTCAAGCCGGGGCTGGCGCGGCGGAAGCCGCTGAAAGACGAGCGGACAGGCCACCCTTACGTGACCAACTTCATTCGTTCGAGCAGATATACGGTTTGGAATTTCCTGCCGAAGCAGCTCTTCTTCCAGTTCAGCAAGCTGGCAAACTTCTACTTTCTCGTCATCGGCATTCTGCAGATGATCCCCGGGCTCAGCACGACTGGCACTTACACGACCATCGGACCGCTGATCGCCTTCGTTGCGCTCAGCATGGCCAAGGAGGGATACGATGATTACCGCAGGTACAGGCTGGATAAGCTGGAGAACAGGAGCCTGGCTTGCGTGCTTGATCCGGAGGGGACCGTCAGGAATGCGCCGAGGGCGGGGCGCCGCTCGACGCGGCGATTCTTTGGGAGGGAAAAGGCGGCTGCGGGTGATGGGGGTGAGCAGGTGACCGAGTTGGAGTCGGTAGGCGCTGCAGACACTGAGTCGGGGCAGTGGGCAACGATTGAGTGGCAGGACATCAGGGTCGGCGATATCATCCAGCTGCAGCGGGACGACAACGTGCCGGCCGATATCATCCTCCTCCACGCCACCGGCCCCAATGGTGTCGCCTTCATTGAGACGATGGCGCTGGATGGCGAGACGAACCTGAAGAGCAAGCAGGCCTGCCCTCTGCTGGCCAAACACTGCTCCTCCGCTGCAGCCATGGCAGAGTGCGACGCCGAGGTCGTGTCCGAGGACCCGAACATCGATCTCTACAACTACGAGGGCCGCGTCACCGTCAACGGCGAGACCATGCCCCTGACCTCGAACGAGGTCGTCTACCGCGGCTCCACCCTGCGCAACACCAGCCGCGCCATCGGACTGGTGATCAACAGCGGCGAGGAGTGCAAGATCCGCATGAACGCCAACAAGAACGTCCGCGCCAAGGCCCCCGAGCTGCAGTACGCCGTCAACCGCATCGTCATCATGCTGGTTTTCTTCGTTATTATCCTCAGTGTGGGCTGCACCGTTGGCTACATCGCCTGGCGCCGCCGTTACGAGTCGCACGCGTGGTATCTTCGTCGCGGAGGCGTGTCGCTGGGCCAGGTCTTCATCGCCTTTCTCATCGCCTACAACACGCTCATTCCCCTGTCGCTGTATGTCAGTCTCGAAATTGTCAAGCTTGGGCAGCTGTTTCTCCTTGGTGATATTGAGATGTACGACCCAGTCACGGACACGCCCATGGTGGCCAACACGACGACGATTTTGGAGAATCTGGGCCAGGTTAGCTATGTCTTTTCCGACAAGACTGGGACTCTGACAGAGAACATGATGAAGTTCCGCAAGATGAGCGTTGCCGGGACCGCATGGCTCCATGACATGGACCTGCAGCGGGAGGCTGAGGAGAATGCCAAGAAACCGATGCGCCGAGGCACACAACTCTCCGAGAAGGGCAAGCAGACATCGGGCCCCAGGCTCTCGACCACGCGCGCCGAACCGGACATGATGCAGGAGCCCCTCGTCGAAGGGCGACGCTCCGAGAGCGGCCATCTTCCGAGAACGAGCACGGCCTCACGCTGGAAATCGTCAGTCCACCCGACACACAGCCAGCCCGAGCTCAAGACCGAGGACCTGCTTCGCTATCTCACCAACAAGCCTCACTCGCACTTCTCGCGCAAGGCTCGCCACTTCATTCTCTGCCTGGCTCTGTGCCACACTTGTCTCCCCGAAACTGGAGAAGACGGCGAGATCAGTTTCCAGGCTGCCTCTCCCGACGAGCTCGCTCTCGTCGAAGCCGCCAAAGACCTGGGCTGCCTGCTGGTCGACCGATCGGCGCAGTCCATGACGCTGCAGGTGCGCAGCCCGACCGGCGCGACAATCACCGAGACGTACGAGATCCTGGACGTCATCGAGTTCAGCAGCAAGCGCAAGCGCATGTCCATCATCATCCGCATGCCCGACGGCCGGCTGTGCATCTTCACCAAGGGCGCCGACAGCATGATCCTGCCCCGCCTCAGGCAGAAGCAGCTGGCCATCCAGACGGCGTCGGCCGTCGAGCGGAGGGCGAGCATCCGCAGGAGCGTCGAGCAGGAAAAGGCGCTCCGCCGCCAGAGCCTGCAGAGCCCCAAGCGGGATAGCTTGACCCTGAGACGGGCCTTGGATCGGAAGGATAGCTGGCGTAGGTCTGCAACCATCACCGATGAGGTTGGGAATTGGCTGTCTCGCCGCGAGACGGATGCAGCAGGCGAGTCGTCTGGGGATGCTGATCTCTACCAGGCCCCGCGCCGCTCCCTGGCAGGCGGCCGGTCGATGGAACTCGCGCGTCTTGCTGACCCCTGCGATGCCGTCATCGACGAATCGGTCGTGCTGAACGATGGTGCCGTATTTGAGCGCTGCTTCCAGCACGTCGACGACTTTGCCACTGAAGGTCTCCGGACGCTCATCTTTGCGTACCGGTATGTGGACGAGGACGAGTACCGGCGGTGGAAGGCGGTTTACCTGCAAGCCACCACGAGCCTCGTCAAGCGTCAGGAGCGCATCGAGGACGCGGCCGAGCTCATCGAGCAGGACTTTGAGCTTGCCGGGGCCACGGCGATCGAGGATAAGCTGCAGCAAGGGGTGCCCGAGACGATCGACAAGCTCCGGCGCGCCAACATCAAGGTCTGGATGCTGACGGGCGACAAGCGCGAGACGGCCATCAACATCGCCCACTCGGCCCGCATCTGCAAGCCCTTCTCCGAGGTGTACATCCTGGACGTGACGCAGGGCGACCTGCACGACCGGCTCGCCATGACGCTCACCGACGTCTGCCGCGGCATGGTCCCGCACTCGGTCGCCGTCATCGACGGCCACACGCTGTCGGTGGTGGAAGCCGACGCGGCGCTGCGCGTGCTCTTCTTCGACCTGGTCGCTAGAGTCGACTCGGTCATCTGCTGCCGCGCGTCGCCCTCGCAAAAGGCCAACCTGGTCAAGTGCATCCGCCGACAGGCGCCCTCGGCCGTGACACTGGCCATCGGCGACGGCGCGAATGACATCGCCATGATCCAGGCGTCGCACGTCGGCGTGGGAATCTCGGGCCGCGAGGGCCTGCAGGCCGCCCGCATCGCCGACTACTCCATCGCCCAGTTCCGCTTCCTGCAGCGCCTGCTTTTCGTGCATGGACGCTGGAACTATGTCCGCAGCGGAAAGTACATCCTGGGCACCTTCTGGAAGGAGGTCGTGTTCTACCTCCTGCAGGCGCATTACATGCGCTACAACGGCTTCACGGGCACGTCGCTGTTTGAGTCAACCTCGCTGACCGTCTTCAACACCATTTTTACCTCGCTGCCGGTCATCATCCCAGGCATCTTTGAGCGGGATTTGTCCGCGGAAACGCTGCTCGCCGTGCCGGAGCTGTACACCTTCGGCCAGAAAAATAAAGGGTTCAACGTCCCGCAGTATATCGGGTGGATGCTCATGGCCGTCGCAGAGTCGGCCATCATCTTCTACTCTGTGTATTACATCTACACCCTAACCTCCCACTGGCCCGTCTCAACAGACCTCTACCCCGTCGGCACTTTGGCCTTTTCCCTTGCCGTCACCTTCATCAACCTCAAACTAATGTTCCTCGAAGTCCACGACCGCACGGCCGTCATCCTCGGCACCATGTTTCTCTCCATGCTGGGCTGGTGGCTGTGGAATATCTTGCTGAGCGCGCTCATGGCGAGGTCGATTGCGCCGTATGTGGTGCGGGATGCGTTCCTGCACAGGTTTGGGCGGCAGGGGATGTGGTGGCTGGTGCATTTTGTGGTGTTGTCGGCGCTGGTGGTGTTTGAGTTGGGCGTGACGGCGGTGAGGAAGTCGATTTGGCCGACGGATCGGGATCTGATGCAGGAGATGGAGCATGTGAAGGGGGTGAAGGAGGTTTTGAGGGTGCATGCTGCTGCTGTGGATGGTGGGGAGGCGGGGGTGGGAAGTGGTGGGGAGGAGGGTGGTGGGGGTGGTGGTGTGGGCAAGACGGCGGCGGCGGGGGGTGGTGCGTCGCTTGAGACGGTTACTTCTGCGTCTGTGTCGGTACAGTCACCGCCTCAGGGTTACGAGACGACGACGACGACATTGCCGGGATGGCAGCGGTGGGAGGCGCCTGTTGTGTCGCATTATGCTCACGGGGCGGCGGGGGGTGCTGGGAGGTTGACGGGGGAGTATGCGCGGCCGCAGTTCACGCCGCCCGCGGAGGAACGCGAGAATCCGATGGAGAGTGCGGGCGCCGGGGTCGGGGGCGGTGCTCAGCCGGTTTGAGTCACACACTCGTTACGACTTGATGGTATATACGGTTTGGTTTGGGATTGCTGGAAGCGGTTTGGAATTGGATGGAACGGATGCACATATTTTCTTACGGGGTATACATACAGGAGGAGCGGCGCAAGCGGGTGGGAGCATTGGGTTTTGGCTTTACTGCTTGGATACCTTCAGGTTCTGCAATCACGGATTGGGCTGGAACTGCTTGATTGAGGGGTGAGGACTTCGTTGCGAGGTAGTTGGAGATACCCGATGAGCGGAGATACAGTGTGTTTTACATCAGACTTTAACACCACTCAGTCCTCGTTCACCTTGATGATCACCTTGCCTGCCGCGTGCCCACTCTTGACGACATCAAGCGCGTCGTGGACCTTGTCAAACGGCCACTCGCTGTCGACGACAACACGCAACTTCCCTTCTCCGAACTGCTTGACGATGCGCTCCATCCTCTCTAACCCGGGGTCCATCATGCTCGCCGCCTTCCACGTCCGGCCGGTGCCGCCCAGCCATCTCGACCGCGGCCAAACGGTGTTGGCGAGGAGAGTCAGACCGCTCTGAAGCAGCTTCCAGAAAGTGTAGTCCGTGTAGTGGATCGACGCGGCATTGTACATGCCCTCGGGTTTGAGGTACGACGCACACTTCTTGTAGACCTGCTGGTTGCCAAAAGTGTCGATGATGTGGTCAAACGGCTGATCTCCGAACCGTCTGGCTAATTCTCCAGGCAGGTCCGCATACTGCGTGTAATCGAGCACCTGCGTCTGTCAGCACCCTTCCCCTGACAACGACATAACCATCCTGCAAAAGCAAAATGAAGCAAAACTCACCTCATCCGCCCCCAACCCCTTCACCTTTTGCCTCATTCCTCCCCGAACAAACACCCACCACCCTCCCCTCCACCCCAACCCTCTCCCTGACCATCTGCACCACCATCGTCCCAACCCCTCCACTCGCGCCGACAACAAGCACCCTCTGCCCCCTTGCCACCCCACACTCATTCACCTGCACATCAGCCGTGCACGCAGCCAACAACAGCCCCGCTGCATCCTTTTTGGTCTTCCCCTGAGGAATCTTAACGGCATACCTCCCCGGCAGCGCAAGCACACCCTGCAACCCTCCCACGCCGGTGGCGAGGGTGTGTGCTAGGGGCAGGAAGCAGACTACTTCATCCCCTTTCTTAAACCTCCACCTTTCTTCATATTCGGGTGTGTGATTTTGGGTAGGAGAAGGATGCCAAACATCAATAACCTTCCCCGTAAGATCCATCCCGGGGACAGCGGCTGGGTTGGTTTTGCGGTGTGAGCGGAGAAAGAAGGGTAAGACTGAAAGGGTGACGAGGTCGCCTGGGTTGAGGGCGGCGTGGGAGACGCGGAGGAGGAGCCATTCTTCCTCTTTTTCTGGGGTTGGGGTTGGAGGGAAGGGCGGGAGGGGGTGGGATTCGGTGAGGGTGAGGGTTTGGCGGTAGGGGCCTGGGCGGTGGAAGGTGTATGCTTTTGTTGTTGTTGGCGGTGGTGATGGGGAGGGGGTCATTGTTGGTCGCCTTGGATGGGGGATGTGGTGGTGAGGCTGGGGGTTGAGATTTGTCGATGGTGCTTATGGGGAGTGAGCTGGTCAATGGATTGGCGAGCGGTCTGAACGAGGACGCGAGGGGTTTATTACAACGAGACAGTATCCGAGTAGTTTGTGCCATTGTTGCCACGTTTTGTCTTTCTGGGTGGTGGTTGAAGAGGGTGCAAGGCCGCGTCAGTGCCAAGCTCGGTGGCTTGAGGGCGGAGTGATGCTGCTTTTCAGCTTTTGCACCTCCGTCGTTTGCCGAGGTTGCCAAGGCACATGGGGATGACAGCGTGAACTCTGGCCTGAGAACTGTATGTCTCAGCGAGGAATTAATTTTGTGGTTGGTGGTTGTCTCGTTCTAATATCGTCATATGCAAAGCTGAAGCAACCAAGTGGAATGGTGTGACGCCCTGTCTTGAAGCGCACGCCAAGGGTTCGGCTTGACGTGATGGTGGTTAAGCCGAGACTGCGTCAACCTGGGCGACCTTTTCTTCGGCATCCTTCTCCTCGGGGGCCTTCTCGGCGGACGAGATCGCTTCTGCCGCAGAAGCCGGGGCTATCGCAGCCGGTGTCTGCTCCGCCTTCTCCGCCGCCTTCTCCTCGACCTGGCCCGGCGTTCCAGTCACCTGCCCTGCAACTCCAACATCGACGGCGCCGGCAAGATAGTCCTCTGACTCACCCAGCTGCTTGCCGCCGGCAACCCACCGCTGCCACCTCGCCTGCCTCTTCTCGTTGCACATTTTCTGCAGCGCAGGCCAGTACACTGAGTGGTCGTACTCGAACTCGAGCTTGCCGCTGCTGAACTCGGACCACATCTGCTCTTGGGGCACATACTGGCTCATGTCCTCGTTGAACTTGAGCTTCTCGCGCGTGTTGGGGTCGATGAAGGGCGTGATGAGCTTGAAGAAGCCCGTGACAATCCACGGCATGTTGATAATGAGGGCCTTCCCGAGGCGCTCCGGGTAGTGGTGCTGGAGGATGTGCAGCACCTCGCGGGCGAGGCCGATGCCGGGGGCCGTGTTGGAGCGGTTCTTGCTCTGCTTGAAGTTGATGAGCAGCGCCAGCGTCTCCTGCCCCGGCGGCATCATGTCGATGACGCGCTCGACCATGTAGACGAGGTGCTGGACCTGGCGCGGGGACGGGTCCGTGTTCTGGCGGCCGGGGCTGAGGTAGTGGCACACGCGGGCCTCCTTGTCGTAGCCGAGGATCATCTGCTTGCCCGTCTCGTTCTCGGGCGAGATGTGCTCGGCCGTCAGGTCCTCGACGCCGTACTCCCTCCGCCAGGTGAGGGTCTCGAGCAGGCGCTTCTCGGCGTCCTTCTCGTGCCACTTGGTGGCGCGCAGGTAGCGCAGGAGGCACTCCCTGGTCAGCCAGAAGCGCTCGCTGTCGCTGAGCGGGCCGGCCCTGCCTTTGGTAGACGGAACCTCGGTCCAAGCTTTGACTTGCTGCAAGAGCCAGTCGTACTTTTGCTGCTGCTCGGGCGTGAGGGGCTCTCGGGGCTTGGGGCGGCTGTCGGGGGTCGGAGAGGGCAGAGGGACCTTGAGAGGGCCAGCCGTCTTTTCATGGGCCGGGTCAACGCCCGGTGCTGCAGTCGTCGCCATTCCGTCGAGGAAATACAGACTCTTGTGTGTCGAAAGAGTCTCGGGATCTCTTGTGAAATCAAGGTCGGCAAGATCCTCTGAGTAAGCAAGCGTCGACTCGGCTGCACACCGCCAGACCCTGGGTAAGTAAGGTGTGTTGATCGCTTTCCCGGTTTTCTCTGCTCAACAACCAGGCTCAAAGGCAGAACAGGAGATGGGATGGAACGAGGAGGCGGATTGATCTAGTCTGTGATGAGACAGTCTCTTGTTCGAGGTTGCCTCATCAACGAGAATCGCCGACCACAAGAGTTGCCAGGAACTCACGAACTCGGAAGCCACTCAGCTGGCGGCCCCCGTCACTGGAAATTTACGAGATTGGATGAACAGGCCCAGAAGCCTGGGCGGGTCCCTGAATTGTGGGTCCCTGCTTTGTCGGGTGAAATGGGTCCTTGGCGCGTTTTCGCGTTTAAGTGCTTTCCACGCGTCGAACGCGTCCCACTCAACAATTGTTGACTTTCCCTCCATCAACGCCAAAGACACCGAGACGGCTCACCTGTGCAGGCTGTTGACAACCCCGATCCATAAACCAGCCCCTCGAACTCTGAGTCGCAATTTCTGCCGCCATGGCCGACGAGACACTCGCAGAGCTGAACCAGCGGTTCGGGTCCGGGACCAAGGACCTCGAACCCGACGTCGTCGCCGAGCTCCAGTCCATCATGCGCATGCATCAGCTGTCGGTGCAGGACCTCTTCTTCAAGTGGGAGTCGTACGGCATGAAGATGGGCATGGACGACTTTAAGGCCTCGCTCGACAACCTCCGCGCATTCAAGCAGAACCTTCAGGACGAGCTCGAGAGGAGTAACCGGTCGCAGGTGCACATCAAGACGGAGAAGCGGGTCGGTGCAACACCGCGAGTGGGCAAGGGCGGCGATGTGTTTGGGATGCTGGATGGGCTTACTACTCCCGGGCCGGGAAAGTCTAGGCCAGCCGCCAGGAAGACGCCGGCGATCTCGCGCGCAAAAGCAGAGCCCACCAGCTCGCCCCTCAAGGTCGAGGACCAGCTCAACGCCATGAGCGCAATCCCGTACGAGGCCACACATCTGACTTGCCAATCTCCCCGACTAATGTACTGTGCCGTCTAGTCCATCATCCTTCAGCGACCGACCGAACCCCGGCGAGGTCCTCGAGATTCTCAACGAGCAACTCGAGGCCGCCGAGCCGCCCATCTCCCCGTTCAGCGAATCCCGCATCAAGCTCACCGCTGCGTCAGACCAGAAGAAACTCGGCTACAAGGGGCTCGCCATGAAGCTGTCCGAGGCATCTGAGATTCTCGACGACCGGATAGACGACTTCATCGGCCTCGTAATGGAGCACCACAAGCTGGAGGACTCAGCATTCGGCAGCCCCGCCAGCCAAGGAACCTCCGAGATCGTCGCCGTAGGGCGCATCGCATCCGACTCGCTAGAAGGCAAGCTCAACGCCGCCTCACTCGTACTAGAAACCTCTCGAAGAATGGGCAACGGCCTGCGCGTACCCCTCAACCTCAGCAAGCTCAAAGGCTACCAATTCTTCCCCGGCCAGATCGTCGCCCTCCGCGGCATCAACTCGTCCGGCCGCGAATTCACCGTCCACTCAATCCTCGACATCCCCCTCCTCCCCAACGCCGCCTCCACCCCGGACACCCTCTCATCCCACCTCCAGCGCCTGCGCGGCGGCGGCCCCGACGCAATGGACACCGACGACGACGACACCCCTCCCCTCCCCCTCACAATCCTCTTCGCCTCTGGCCCCTACACCGCCGACGACAACCTCGACTTCGAGCCCCTCCACACCCTCTGCAACGAAGCAGCCGACACGTACGTCGACGCCCTCATCCTGACAGGGCCCTTCATCGACATGGAACACCCGCTCATCGCATCCGGCGACTTTGACCTACCGCCCGAAGCGACCTACGACCCAGACACGGCGACCATGGCGACCGTGTTCAAGTACTTCATCTCGCCCGCGCTGAACCGCCTCGTAGCCGCCAACCCCTCCGTCACCATCCTCCTTGTCCCGTCAGTGCGCGACGTGCTGGATAAACACGTCTCCTGGCCGCAGGACGCGTTCCCCCGCCGCGAGCTGGGGTTGCCCAAGACGGCGCGCATCATCGGGAATCCCATGACGTTGAGCATCAATGAGATGGTGGTCGGGATTAGCAGTCAGGATGTGTTATTTGAGTTGCGCGGGGAGGAGCTTGTGGGCGGGGTGAGGACGGGGGTGGCGGCGGATGCGCTCTCGAGGGTGAGTCGGTATTTGATTGAGCAGAGGCATTTTTTCCCGCTTTTCCCGTCGGCGGAGAGGAAGAGGTTGCCTAAGACGGGGGCGACGGTTGAGGGGGCGGGGAGTGGGGGGGTGCCGCCTGGGGCGATGCTTGATGTGAGTTATTTGAAGCTGGGCGAGATGGTCAATGTCAGGCCGGATGTGTTGGTTGTGCCGAGTGCGCTGCCGCCGTTTGCGAGGGTATGTTTTCCCGTTCTGGTTGTTTGGTGTTCTGTTGACTGACATGATGGTAGGTTGTGGAGAGCGTGCTTGTTATTAACCCCGGGTTTCTGTCCAAGCGGAAAGCGGCGGGCACATATGCGAAGATGACGCTTTGCCCGCCGTCGCAGCAAGATATTGCCAGTGGTGGGATGGTTGCCCACAAGATATTTGAGCGGGCGAGGGTGGAGATCACGAGGATATGATGACTGTTTGTATTGCCCTCGCAGAGCGTGGCATGGACGAGAAGGTTTGTATGTTCATCAACATATATAATTGATACCAGTCCGTGCTTCTCTACTTTGTGATCTAACTGGCATTGACTCTCCTCCGCTTGTCGCTCTCGTACCGATCCCTATCCCGCTCTCGGGACAGTGACCGTTTCCGCCGGTCATCCCGATCACGCCTCGGCGACCGTGACCGCGACCGTCTCCTGTCTCCGCTGCTGTCTCTGCGCCGGTACGAGTTGCGACGCTCGTCCCTGTACCTGTCCCTACTATGATCCCGATATCTACCACCATCCCGGTCGTACCCCCTCTCCCGGTCGCGGTCCTCTCCGCGCGGCTTCTCCCTCCGCTCCCCGAGCGGAATGGCATTCGCGCCCTTGGCGCCACTATCCCCTCCCCTCTCCCAATCCCGGCGCCGGTCATCCGGCTGAAACCGCTCGTCCACATTCCTATCAAACTCGCGCCTCGGCCGCCCATCATCCAACCTCCCCCACTGCCCCGTATCCTCGCTCTTCAGATCCCTATACTTCGCCGCGCCCTTCTTGCCAATCTTGGTCATATCCCTCAGCTGCAGCGCCTTGGGCAGCAGCTCCCGATTAACGTCATCCGCAAACTTGGCGCCCACCAGATCCCGCTCGGCCAGCCCCGCGGCGCTGCCCTCGTCGTGGTAGAAGGCGCCCTTGTGGAAGTACTTTTGCATATACGCCATCTTGCCGCGGTTTTCCTTCTCCTCGCGCTGCCGCGCCAGGTGTGCTTCGTCTTCGGCTTGGCGCTCTTCCTCGGCGAGGTTGCGCCGCCGCTCGATTTCTGCGAGTTCGCGCTCTTTGGCCTCGATCGCGTCGCGCTCGCGCCGGAGACGTTTTAGTTCGCGGAGTTTCCAGGCTGCGTACTCGGCTTCGGGGTCGATGTCGTCTGTGTCGTCGACTTCGTTGTCCGAGCCCGAGTCGTCGGATTCCCAGTGCTTCTTGCCGGCGGCGCGCGCGGCGAGGTCTTTTTTGATTTGTTCTTCGACGAGCTCGTCGGCGGCTTTGCGGCGGGCTTCTTCGGCGGCGGCTTCGTCTTCTGGAGGGGTTGTGGAGGTTGTGGCTGCGGCGGCTGTTGTGGCGGGTGCGGATCCGTTCGCCTGCCGCTGGCTTTTGGGGATGAACTTGGGCCGCATCATCAATCGCCGCGGCGCTTCTTCTTCTTCGCTGCTCTCGTCCTCCTCCTCGCTCTCTTCTTCGCTGCCTTCCTCCTCGCTTTCTTCCTCTTCTTCGGTCACGAAGCCCTCTTCTTTTGCCTTCCGTTCTGCCTCCAGTCTCGCAGCTCTCGCAGCCTGCCGTCGCGCTTCTTCATCTTCCTGATCGCCTGCCCCGACGCCCTTGAGATTGATTTTGGCGCCATCGCCACGGCTGATAACGCGCCCGGGACCTGACGCGCTGGCGAACTTTGGCGGTGGCGCTGTCCTCCGCGGCGGGGCTTTCTTCTGTTCCTCTTCCTGCTCGGACCCGCTGGCTTCGGACTCGGATGACGATTCTGGGCCGGCGGGCTTGCCAGCGCGGTAACGCGCCGGTTTGAGGGGGTTGGCGGTCATGCGCTTTTGGGGCGGCATTTTGGAGGTTGGGGGGATGAATCGATGAAAGTTGGTTGATGAGCGAGGTTCAAGTTCCTGAATTGAAAGAGCTTGGCGCGTTTCGCCGCTGGATTTGGTGCATGCAGCACGGGCCGCCGGGTACTCGACCCGAACCTGATTTCCATCCGCAACATGGGACGAGCATCTCTGGGGGCAGTTCAACTCGCACATGTAATCCTCATCTTCTATCACAGCTCGAAGGATATTGGGCAGTAATGGAAGTTTGATGCGCAGTTCAGTTGCTTTAGGTTTCCGGCCAGTATCGCACCGGGACACGAGAGAGCACATCATCCTTGCCAGAGGTACAATACAAGCACAGCATGAGGAGAGATGGAACTCTACAGCATTGTACCAAGGCCCTGTAACCAAAATATCTAACCAAAAGTCCAATCCCAGCTCTATGCAAACCCTCACGAGTGCCGAAGCTGCAACCCCCCAAACGCGCGATCCAACTCCTCCCCCTCATCCGGCACCGCCATCTCACTCGCCCCTCCCGGTCCATGCCCATACCCATTCCCAAACCCACCACTCCCATTCCCACCCAACCCTTGCACAGGCTGCGTCAACAACATCTCCTGCTGCTGCTGCCCCTGCCCACCACTCCCACTACTACCCCCATGCCCAGGGTTACCAGCCACAACCCCACCCGCCGAGCTCACCGGCCTCTCCGGCTCCAAAAGCCGCGCCTCACTATCCAACCACCCCGGCGCAACCCTCCTCTTCTCCGCCAGCTCCCTCGCCCTGATCCGCTCCGTAAACTCGGCCAGATCCCGCTCGGCCTGCGCCTGCAGCTGCGCGACGTGTGCGTGCAGCGCGCGGCAGGAAGCCAGGATCTCGTCCGGGTGTGCGGCGTGGCCGGAGGGGGAGACGACGTATTTCGGTTTGGGGAGTGCGGGGGGGTCTGAGGGGGGGTCGTCTCCTGCTGCTGTTGATGTTGTTCCTGGTATGGGTGCGGTCGTAGGGATGGTTGTTGAGGAGGGTGGGAGGGTTGAGGGCATTGGTTTGTATTGGTAGGGAAGGGTTGTGGCGGTGGGGAGGTTGACGAAGGGGGAGACGGTGAGGGGTAGTTGCTGGAGGAGGGGGTGGGTGCCTGGTTCGCGTGTTAGACGCTGTCATGGTGGGATGGGGGGAGGGGGGACGTACGGTTGTCATGCATTGTGGTTTCGGGTGCGCGGTGATCGCGCTGGGGATGGGAAGAGACGTTTGTGGTCGCGCGGAGAGGATTTTCGGCAATTACGTTCGAGCGTATGGAGCTTTATGGATGAACCGGTGAGTGGAAGGCGGGTTCGGCTTTTCGATTGTCTGAATGAAAGACCGTAGCGACTCGCGAGAGTGGCTGGGGAGTTGAGGGACGCTGCAGAGCGCGGGGTGGGATTGCACCTTGAAGGTCAGGCGCAGCGATAAGCGATAAGAGCTCGACCCCACACAAATATCTCGAGCTCCAGCCTCCCCTCGCTCGTTCTTGACAACATCACGGACGGAGTACACAACACTAGCCGCCACGATGAGCCTAGAAACGGTTCGGACGCCGTTTGCCTTGAGCGACTACACCCCTCTGTCCGAGCACCAAGAGCAGACACCCGAGAGCTTCTACGACGGCAAGCCCGTGCTGCACTACCATGCGACGGGCGCCAAAGCCTGGATTCCCAAGTCGCAGCTTGGCAAGCTGCCTTTCTACCCAGCCGACCTCTCGTCGGAGCCAACAGCACCAGAGAACGACGCGCTGAGCGGCCAGCCCGAAGAGACAGTCGAACAAAAGGTCGACTTGTTTGTAAACTCTCGGTACGACCCCCAAGCCTTCCAGAAACCCCAATCCCCTACGACTGAACTGACACTCCTCTCCCCAGCAATCTCTCCATCTTCTGCCCCTCCGCCGAGTGCGGCGTCTCCATCCCCTACCAACAAATCAGCATCCACGCGATCAAGACCCTCCGCTCCAGCACCACCGACCAAACCTTCCCCTCCGTCTACCTCCAACTCGAGCTCGCCGAGGGCGGCGCAGGCGACGACGACTTCGACACCGTCGAGCTCACCCTCATCCCCAACCCACAACCCTCCTCAACCTCCACCACTCAGCCAGTAGAACAAGAATCTGGCAGCCCCAAACCTGAAGCAAACCGCCTTTTCGAAGCCATATCCGAGTGCTCCAACCTCAACCCCGACCCTGTCCAGGACGGAGGCGAAGACGACGAGGCCGACGAGGACGGCGCGCAAATCATTTTTGAAGGCGACCATCACGAGGCGATCGAGGGCTTCACGGGGGTGTTTGCTGGGGCACAGGACGGCGGGCTGCCGCCTGCGATGCCGGGCAGCGGCGGGTGGATTACGGCGGAGAATGTGCATGAATTCTTTGATGAGGAGGGGAATTGGATTGGGGGGAACGCTGACGAGGAAGGGGAGGAGGCTGGGGGTGAAGAAGGAGTTAGCGGTGAGCTTGGGGACGGGGCTGGGACGGTGCATCCTAGGGAGGAGGGGGAGGGGGTCAATGGGGAGGGGAAGGATGTGGAGGAGGGGGAGGTTAAGAGGGTGAGGAGGGATTAGAGTTGGAGTCGTGGAATGTATTTGTTCCCATGGGCATTACTCGGTGGTTGCTGCGAACCAACAGCTCCTGGCCGGACCACCAATGGGGAACCCTAACCCTGGCCATGCAAGTACCGGCTCTGGTTCTGTTTGGGATGCGCGATTCCCCATTGATGTGATTTCCCAGAAAACCATAAGCCAACCCAAGGCGCCAACTAACGACACATGGATTTCGCGCCCTGTGCTATTGATACCTTATTTTGGGAGCAATAGATGTCGACATAGACTCCCCGTTGCAGTGTTCAAAAACTGCACCTACGCTCTGTCGCGTCTTCGCGTCTGGCTGCGGCGTGAGAAAACACTCAACTCATTTCCAGGGCAACGCCCCTGGCTGCCATAGGTGCGTCCAGCCAGCAAATATCAGTCCGCACTCAACGATTGCTCTCCTCTCGGAAATTCCTGCGAGACTGACCCAGACGGCAGTCTCAGCATGGACTCAAAAGCCTTGTGGAACCGCGTGGGCGAGGGCCCCAAGAGGACGCATGCAAGATGGCATCGCAGGTTGCGGTTGAGGCCCTTGCTCAGCATCACTCTCGGCATCTTTTTCTTCCTATGGCTGGTCCTACCATACGACAGCACAGTCCGCCTAGCCTTCCGGTGGAATGCGAAAAGAGTCAAGACCGCCCTGGCACCACGCCCCAGCGAGCACTGGGTCTACGCACCGCCGCAGTACCCTGTCGACCTAGGGCGCGATGTCGTCGTCATGGTCAAAACGGGGTACGGTACCAAGGAGAGGGTGCCGGCGTGGCTTGATGCCTTGAGCAGCGTGAACGAGTTCAGGGACATCATTGTCATTGGCGATTCGGAAGGGCACATCCCCTTCGCCGACCAGTTTCACGACCAGGGGCTGCAGGTGTATGATGCTGTGGGACACTGCTTGCGGATGCACTTGCGTAGTTATACGGAGCATCCAAGGGTGAAGAAGTATCGTCAGCTCGCTGAGGCGCTGTACAAGCGTGATGATGCGCGGGCGGAGGAGCTTTGCCGGTCGTTTGGGTGGGAGTTGGATGCGATGAAGGTAGTCTGGTCCCGGGCGTTGTCCTTGTTGGGTTGTTGCTAATCTCTCACTCATAGTTTATCCCCGGCCTAGAGATGACCTATCAAAAGTACCCCGACAAGCAATGGTACCTCCTAGTCGACGACGACACCTACATCATCCAGCCTTCACTCAAATCCCTCCTCCAACACCTCGACCCCAACCAGCCTCACTACCTCGGCAACGCCGTAGGCGATTTCAAAGCGCGCTTCGCCCACGGCGGATCCGCCATCATCCTCTCCCGCGCAGCCATGCGCGCGCTGATCGAGAACCAGCAAGCTCTCGCGTCCATCTACATCGACTCGCTCGACGAGACATGGGGCGACCGGCTGCTGGCCAAGGCGCTGCTGCGGCTGGGAATCCACCTCGACGAGACGTACAGCCACCTGTTCAACGGCGAGCCGCCGCTGCTGAGCAAGGTCCGCGCCGACAGGCTGTGCTCGCCCGTTATTTCCTTTCACAAGCTGCCGTCGCCGGATGCTATGCGGGAGGTGGGCGAGTATTTCAGGAATGTTAGCAAGCCGGTGGCGTGGGGGGAGTTGTGGGAGGTGTATGGGAAGAGGCCGCCGTGGCGGCAGGGTGGGGAGGCTGTGAGGCGGAATTGGGATTATGTGGGCGAGCCGGACGAGTCGACGCTTGCGATAAGGAATGTCAAAACCGCGGGGGAGTGTGAGAAGCATCTTGGTCGGAGGTCGCGAACGTCTTTGGCCTGGTCGTGGGACCCGACGACCGAGCTGTGCCTGATCAGCCATTGGATGATTGTGGGGAGGCCTGCGGCGGGCCGCGTCTCGGGCATCAATGTCCAGCGGGTGAGGTCGCTGGAGACAAACTGCATCTCTTATTGAGGAGGGGCTTTCGTGTTCGGACAGAAGCACTCGAATCGACAGCATCTTCGATGCTCAAGGCAACCCGGTACTACCGGCCTACTGGACGCGGACGGCATGGCTTTAGCAACAGGCTCATGAGATGCGAGAGGGGCGATGGCTGAAGCATGGCCTTGGACCAGGCTGTCTTCACAGGCTGGGAGCCCGACTGCCCTTTCTTGCCAGCGTATCGCGGCTCCCCCACCAGGGACGGGAAGCAGAGGGCTCAGAAGATCATCGTCCTGTTGTCTCTCAGGAACCAGATGTTGGCTGTCGAGCAGTTGGGAGAGGCGGCAAGCCATTGCGCCCTGCATACCTGGGAACCAGTCTCGTTGGAAACTTGAGATGAATTCAACAATCTCTGGACGGAAAACGGGTGCATTGAAGGATCTATGACAGGGGCTGTAAGCAGCGCCCGCATCGATGGGAACTCCGAGGGAAAGCGAGCCAGCCCATGAACCAACCAACCCAATTCTTGTGCCCCAGTTTTAATCGGGCCCTTGAATGATCAATTACAGAGTTTCTGAGTTCGGTATTCGAGCATAGTTCGCACCAGTCTTAGCAAACTCGAACCTCTCGAGTTTTGAGTCGAGGCCGAGGTGTGGTGAGGTGAGCTTGTGATCCGTGCCAAGGCTTCCACCAAGCAAACCCACCCTGCCGCAGCGCCGCTAGCAGCCGAAGTTTCAGTGGGTCCCCTTGCCTCTCAAATCTGGGGTTCACGCTCTCGCGCCCTCCTTTCCTCTCGACTCCGAGTCCTGTCCTTCCAGCGTCTTTGCGGTCGCCGTCACGCGGATCCAAGATGCGAATCTCTCTGAGGATATCCGTCGTCCTCTGGGCGATTGCCCTGGTGACCCTTTTTGGATACTTTATTTCACGCCTGCTCTTCTTCAAGTCCATCTTTTTCGAGCATGCCGGCATCCGCCTCACCCAGCCAGAGGTCGAGGCCGCGTGGAAGAACGACAGCACCATCCAGCCCGTCCCCAAGATTGTCCACCACATCTTCCACAACTGGCGCGAGCCGGGGAACGACGAGCTGCCGGCGGAATGGGCGACCATGCGGAAGGAGTGCATGGACTTGAATCCAGACTTTGACTTTAGGGTACCATCCATCCTCACATGCTGACGCTGACGGTTTCCTTGCTGACTATCCATTGCTTCAGCTATGGTCCGGGAAGGCGTCGCGAGACTTTATCGAAGCCGAATACCCCTGGTTCTTGAATACGTACGACGGGTACCGATACCCGGTGCAGCGGGTTGATGCGGTCAGGTACTTCCTGATGCTGCATTACGGGGGCATCTACATGGACCTCGACAACGTATGCATTCACATGGACCTCCCCATTCTCCCTCGCGCAAGGTACTGACAAACCTTTCTCCCAGGGCTGCAAAGCGAACCTCACCCCGCTCCTCTCCTACCCCGTCTGGACGACCGACGGCGGCCGCGGCGCCCTGAGCAACAACATCCTCGGCGCGAGGCCGAACCACCCCTTCTGGCACCACCTCACCCTGTCGCTGCTCCGCTACAACTGGAACTGGCCCCTGCCGTACGTCACCATCATGTACTCGAGCGGCCAGTGGTTCCTGACGGCCATCTGGGAGGAGTACCACGCCCTGCTGCCCAAGCCCGAGGTCGCCAACCCGGAGCACGAGCACCGGCTGTACCACATCATGATGGACGGGACGCCTGGGGCTGATCCCTGGGTGTTTTTCTATCACCAGGATGGGGGAGGTGGGACGTGGAATAACTGGGACAATAAGCTGATGATCGGGATTGGCGACCATCTGTTCCTCTTCTTCGCGGTGCTTATCGGCGGCATTGGATCGATCGTCTGGCTGGGCTCGCGGTGCGTGCGCAGGTACCGCAGGAACAGGAAGGCGGGATACACGCGGTTGGATAACCGGACCGGCAGTGCGGTTTAGGCAGCCGCGCTGGGTACCCACGTCGACGCCGACGCTAGTTCGGCGGGAATCGACAGAGACGCCTTGAGACGTGGCTGGCCGCCATTTACCGATCAGCCCCTGAGCATGTAGCGGGCGGGAGACCGGCGAGCACCAAGGCGTCGTCCCTCTTCCGCGGTCTTGCTTGGAGCTCAGGGACCGCCTGGAATGCTGCATGACGCCGCGTCTCACTCACCCATCCGGTGATTACGACATCTGCTGCAGCACATCCTCGCCCTCGGTGTTTCAGAACGGCTGAGGCAGTCACCGCATCTGACAACTCAAAAGCCGTTAAGTGGAGCGAGTTCGGCGCCCATCCTTCGACCGTCTAGCCAGCCCTGTGTGGTGCGTCTCCGTCCGGTAAGGCTAGATATGGGCGGGCGACTGCGCGATAGATTCTTGGAGACCCAGTTCGGAGTCATCGCGAGTTGGTGGATTCGACATATTTTGGAGTTGACGAATTTGCCGCGTTGGAGCTGGCATCCAAAACCTCCATGAGAAGGGTGAGAGGAGGAGCGGTCACGATTAGCACGGATACGACTTAATAATACATAGACGGCGTCGCGGAGGTTTGAACATTTGGATACAAGGACATATTTCTATCGAACAAAGATACCCCCTAGACTCCCCAACTCCGACCCAGCGTCCAAGAATACCATCGAACACAAGCAACTCTCTCAGTTCCCAGTCCACACCTTGGGCCCCGGCCCCGTGTACTTGTCAAACGGCACATAAATATTAAACGTCAACCCCCTCGCATCCCCGTCGTACGAATACCCCGTGTTGAAGTCAAACTTCTGATCCGGCACCGCCTTCCCCGACCCAGACACCTCCACCTGCACACAACTCGGATACGACTCCGCCCCGCGCGACGGATCAACCTTGGGACTGATATCAGCCATGTGCAGCGCCAGCAGCTCCTGCCGCACGAGATACTTCCCCGGCGCCAGCGCCTTGGGCAGAGTAAACTCGGCTTTCCCGCCGTTGGCGATCATCTTGATGGTCGCCCACTGCCCGCCCTCGAAACCCTGCTCGTCGATCTTGGTCCAGATGGGGCCCGACCCGTCGCCCGTCGTGTAGGGCGCGATGTAGGTCAGGATGGCGCCCTTGTGGGACGGGTCGAGGATGTCGTTGGGGTCTTCGGGCCGGTAGTGGAACCAGCGGAAGGCGAGCTTGTCTCCCGCGGCGGCTTTGATGAAAGAGGGGGCGGCGGTGCCGCCTTTGTCGTTGCAGGCGATGGCGGGGGACTTGAAGTCGCGGACGGGGTTGTTGGTGGAGGGGGAACGGATGTACTTGTTGCGGCCGTCGCCTTGGTCTTTGCCGTTGATGAAGGCGCCGAACATGGTGGCGTGGGCGGAGGCGGTGGTGGCGAAGGCCAGGGTGAGGAGGGTTGTTAGGTGAAGGAGCATGGTGGGCAAATCAGGTCGTTTGGGATGCTTGGAAGGGGTGGAATGAAAGGTGCAGCTGTTGAGTTGATGTTGAGATGGACAGGGCCGTCCATGATCGGCGCCTGGGTGCATCTTATACCTTCAAGGGCGCCGGGTAGATCTGGGTTGGTGGTCGACTCGGATCTCCCTCATGCTGGTTGTCGAAGCCAGTGTGGCCGGCCAGCCCCTTGACCTGTGCGCATGCATTCCAGTCCCAGCCTGGACTTACTCTAGGGATAACGTTTCTGAGGGAGAACTGTGACCCAGCGCCTGATTGGTGCCGTGGGTGGCCATGATCCTCCGGACCAGCGCCCTTACATTGGGGCATACTCGGGAATTTTAAACAAGGTGAACGAGACGATCGAAGTGATCGGCATGACCCGGGGCCCCGGGCCCGGCGGCCGGGTCGGCGACCGGGATCTGTGCCGGACCCGGCCCCACCAAACACGGGCAAAACACGCCAAGCCCGGGCCGGCTCCGGAGGCCAGAGGTCACGGCCCGGCCTGCCTCCGGGTCTCTAGTCAATCTCCTTCTATTGCCATCTATTGCATTGGGGCAGCGGACACAGGTTTTGCGAAGACGGACACTCTGTCTTAGTTCATGCGGCGGCACGCCACGGAATAGACCAGTTGCGTCTTATCCATTATCCTCCGAGAGCACTTACTTTCATCCCTTTCTGAGCAACTCCTTGCATCTTGCGGACTAATGGCATCTATCGGTTGGATTAATCTCCCAAATCAGACCGCAAATGAGTAGGGAAGCTCATCAGCGAGAAGTTGGTCTGTCACGAGTTCCAGTGCTGACATCACTAATCTGGCTGTATCGTTGGACCGAACAGTCAGGTACGATTTCATTTTATTTTTTTCTTTTTTCTTTTCTTTTTCTTTTTCTTTTTTTTTTCAGTTCCTGCACAACCTGGATGCAAAAGCTCGCATGAATGAGTGCTGAGCAGGCTTCGGACTTCAGAACTGGACTCTGTAAATCAATGCCGTTTGACGGAGATAGGAAGCAGAGTGCCTTATGTATCTCCGGAGTACGAAGTAGGATGCTGCGTATTCGGACTTGTGGTACGGATACGCTCATCTTCGGATTCTCTGTGCTGCGCCGCTTAGATGCTTTTACCCCCTGTTTTGCTGCACATGTTTGCTTGGCGGATTTTGATGCTCAGGCGTGCGTGAAGGATGCAACCCCTGAACCCCTGGGTCTCTGATGACTGCCTCGTTTTCTCGTTCTCTTTCTTCCTCCACTTTCAAATCTATGAGCGCAAGAATTCTTGCAAGATTCACCACCCAATTTGAGAGACTCATCAAGCTGAATGAAGTGGCTCCTGGACGATTGGACAGCCGCTTTGTCTTCCAATTCCTGGCCTGTCCTTACTGCATGTTTGCATCGACACAAAGGGGGCTGATTAAGCAGTGAAGCACTGCAGTGACTGCCCAACTTCTTACATGGAACGTGTAGAGCCTCATGCGAGGTTCAGCAGCTGCAAACACAAGTATTTGAAGAACAGCCCCGTTTAATTTAGGTACCTGGCGGTGGCTGATGCTCGTAGGGCTCACCAAGAAGCCTGTCGGCCCCCCAGCGAGCTGCGCGGTTCTTGGACGAGGCTCAGCGGCGCAGTCACAAATTAACCGCCGGAGGATTCCCGTGCCCGACTGCCACTTCACCGAATGGCACTTCGAACGAACATGGGGCTGCGTAAAAGCAAGGGTGCTCCCCGATTCCCGGCTTTTCAGCGTTTCACTTGTGACTTTCTCACTCAACCTTGATTCCAATTTCTCCTTGCTCCTGTTGTACATAGATGGAGTCGCGATGCGTGTGTTACTCAACCCTGTTTCAATGACACGAACTTTCGCAATATGGAGCTTTGGCGCCCTCTGGGCTGGGAGTGCCCTCGCGGCGACATGTGGCTCCAACTCGTCTTCACCCTTCGCAGTTCCCATCAAGGATACACAGGTTGATCCCAGCATTGCCAAGTCGTTCATGAGGGGCATACCGGCAAGCATCGGCACTCCGTTTCAGAAAATCGTCCTCCTACCATGGCCGTGAGCACCTTCATTCTCTGCCCTTTTCCAGCAGGCATGGCAACGTCAGGCTAACGCTCACACAGAGAGTTGAACAACACCTTCATCTACGATGACCAACTCTCCTGCAACGAACGCCGCTTCGTCAACGACGTGGCCTGCCGCATCCGCCGCGGCGGCCCCTTCCTCGAGTCCAAATCCACCAGCTTCACCAAGACCTCGGACATCATCGCCGCAGGGGGCGCCACCCAGGAGATTTCGGCCACGGGCGCCGAGCCCGGCATCCCGAGCCTCTTGTCCAACAGCCTCGCGGGCACCGAGCACTTTTCCCCAACCGGCAGCAGCAATGCCACGACCTTCCCCATTGGCATCCCCCGGATCGAGTGGGACACGGGGTTCACGGCGATGCACGCTCTTGGTCTCGGGCCGAGTTCGACGTACCTTAACGCCCTGGTCGCCGCGAAGCAGATCCCGTCCCGCGTGTGGTCTATCTTCTGGGGCCGCATGTGGACGGCCAACAGCGCCACTGATATGGACGGCTCGCTTGTCTTTGGCGGGTATGATGAGGAGAAGGTGACAGGGTCAAACTTGACGCAGGCGCTGGACTACAGTGCCACGACGGGGTGCTGGACGGGTATGATGGTGACTGTTGCTGATCTAGTGGTCAATTTCCGGAATGGGAGCAGTACCAGTGTGCTGCCGCGCAACACGGCTGTGAGGTCGTGTGTTGTGCCGCAGCGGCAGTTGCTGTGGGAGGGGCCGGCGGACTATATCTGGGCGTTTCAGCGGTTGGCGAGTATTGTGGATGGGGGGGCTATCTCGCCGCTTGGACTGCATGCTCTGGGGAGGAACATTAACAACTCTGATGTGAGTTCGGTGTAAGTCAGCCCGGAATTACTGGCAAAAATCGGGCTTCACTAACACATGTCTTGACTCTTGTTAGCTTCGACGGCGACGTAACCTTCACCATCTCCTCCGGCTCCCAGCGGCTAGACATACGCGTGCCCAACAACCAGTTCATCGTCCCCCAGGTCGACATCCTCGCCAACGGCTCCCGGTCCATCGACACGTCCAAGAAGGGGTTGCTCCTGAGCCCGCTGGCCGGCACCAACCCGTCAACCCTGGGCCGCTACTTCTTCACGTCAGCGTACCTGATGGTCGACCACGACGCCCACTCCTTCACCATGTGGCAGGCCAACCCCACCACGAAGAGCAACCTGGTCCCCGTGGTGAGCAAGTCAACGGGAAGTGACGGGTGTGAGTCAGGGGGCGGCGGAAGTAATAGTGGGAACAACACCAACGGCGGAGAGAACGGCGCATCATCCGGGTCCTCAGGCAGCTCAACAGGCGCCATCGCAGGGGGCGTAGTCGGAGGAGTGGCTGGCCTGGTCATTATCGCCGCCCTGGTCTTCTTCTTCCTGCGCCGGAGAAAGCAGCAGCAGCAGCAGAGACAGAGCCTGGCGCCGAGCGCCATGGTGTCTCCCTGGTCGCCCACCACGGACGGGGCACAGGGTCAACAGGGTTACCTCCCCAAGTATGCTGCCCATGACAACTCGGGGCCGAAGGAGGTGCCGGGCACGCCAATGCAGCTGGTTGAGCTGCGCGCGGATGAGCACCACCGCCCGCAGGAGCTTTATGGCGAGCAGCTGCCGCTGATGAATCAGGGGGGACAGCTGATGCATGCTCCTGTTTCAGGGGGCCAGCGGCCGTTGACCTTTGAGTTGGAGGGATCATCTGGGGCGGTGGGTGGGAATGGGAGGTAGATTTTGGGATCAGTGAATTTGTAATTTGTATGGTACAGGTAATGGTTGAAACGCAAAGACGTGGCCTAATATGTACAGGTAGATTTGTGTGAATGCCTGCTCCGTGCCCCCAAGTGCCCCAGGAGAGGGAGGAGGAAAGAAAGAAAGGCAAGGGATGAACAATATCAGCTGTGCGTCGGATTACTACATACATGGATGCCAGTATCAGATGACTCCCGATGTCTTCTACCACTCAACTCCCTCAAGAGTGACGTCGATCATCTCGTTGGTAAGGCACACGTTTCTGCCACGGACGCTGTCGTTGCTCCACCAGCACAGGTCAAAGATCCTGCCGGCGGTGCGAGCAATATCGTTGCTGCCGAGCCATATGGTCAACATCTCGGGCATGCTCAACTTGAATTCAACACAGGGGACACTCACCAGTTGGCTGACTGGGAATCACTGGACAACCTTGTGCCATAGATGGCAGCGTTGCCAATCTTGCAAAACTGGACGCTGCTGACCTTGGGCTCCGTGATGCCGCAAGCGACCCCGTTGAGGCCCTTCTTGGCGAGATCTTGAACGCAGGCGGCGGCGTCGCGGCCCTGTAATGTGCATACATTAGCATCATCAGCATCGAGCGAGTCTCTCCGAGCCAGGTGTCACATACGTTGGCACGCTTATGAGGCAGACCCCCGTTACCGTAGCAAGAGTCACCCAGCTTGTCACGCCTCAGCCGACTGCCGGCCGTGCCATTGACCCTCGCCGCCGTGACAGCGGCGAGGGCTTCGTCGACTGTGAGAGCCTTGCCCGGGTTGGCGATCATGTCCTCAACCCATGCCTCGAACGAGAAGGGGGCGTTGGAGACTCCTCGAGACTGAGAAGCTACGGCGGGGGGCGGAGCGGCTGCTACCGAGAGAGCCATGGCCAGGAGGGCCAGGGGGAAGGCGAGCTTGACCATCGTCACGGTTGTTGTTGTTTCAGGGCTTGATCTAGCGAGAGCGGCAAGCGGAGTGGGATGAAGATGCATTGACTGATTCTAATTGAGAGGGGGCTGGGGGAGAACAAGAGATTTTATAGAGTGCAGACGGGAGTACAGTGGTAAAGACATGGAAGCAAAGGACCTGGCGTGGGTGGCTTCACTCAGAATGGTGGACAAAGGATCCAGTAGGAATGTTTGTTAACACCAGTGCAAGTCTCTAAGGTAGGTAAGTTCAACACCAAACAACCTATTTATTGCCATGTTTGCCTCGGCGAGCATACTTGGTGTCAAAGCAATTCTAAAATTATCTCCCGTCTCAGTATCTTCCGCTTACACTCCAACTACAAGCCTAGTCACAATGAAGACAATGAAATGGCTCGTGGGCACAATATCAAACGGGACTTGAAGATGGTCATCCTGAACTTCCAGTTCATTGTGACACAAGCGGCTGTTCAGTCTGGTGTTGAAGGACCAATGAAGTTCGAACCGCCCAATCAATCATGCAGCAACCGGGCGGCGAGTGACTCCAACGGTGAACCTCCTCTTTGTGGATGGTTGGGAACCTACAATTTCCAGCCAAAAACGCAGAAAATAGTTTAACACGGGCATCGAACCGGCTGTGTCGACCCTGACTGAAACCCTTCACCTGCAACTTACACCCCTCCCCTTTCCGGAGCCGGCACGATGGCCTCAGCCTCGAGCATCACGCAAAGCCAATTGGCGGTGCTGTCTCCGCTGGACCAGTACATGCCCAAGATCTACACCAACATCTTCCTGGTCTTCGAGACACCTGACGCCGTCCGCGCAGTCGACCGTCTCAAGGATGGCCTGAAGAGACTCAACCAACGGCTTCTCTACCTCAAGGGTCGCGTCTTTGCGACAACAGACCGAGGCCAAGCGGCAATACGATGGTCCCCGGGAGACCGAGACGTCGAGCTGCACGAGATGCCGCGAACCGGGCCGGACGGGGCCAGCCTTGTCCTCCCCGGAATGAGCTTCACAAAGCTGAAGAGAGAAGGCGCACCACTGGACTACTTCCCGATCTGTCTCAGTCCTCTCCCAAGGGTGGCCGATGTCCACTCCAACTCGGGCGCCCCTGTCTTTGCGGTCAACTACACAGCCCTCCAAGACGGAGTCGTCGTGGGTCTTTCGGTCCAACACAACGTGATGGACGGCACCGGCGTGGTCGAGCTCATCCGCCTTTGGGCGGAGTGTACACGGACCGAGGCAATCAACGAGCCTGCAGCCCCTGACCCCGAGGAACCGCTGCACCGCAACCAGCTGCTCTGGGTGGCAGCCGGCTCGACCCCTGAGAGCAAGTTTGCCCTACGGGAGTCTTTCCACGACCACCTCGCCAAACACCCCGAGTTCACCCTCCGCCCTCAGCCGTGCTCAGCAACACCACCCAACTCCCCACAGCCCGTGCCACCCCGAGGCGCCATCAAGATCTTCACATTTTCCACCGCAAAGCTAGCTAGCCTCGAGCCCGCCCTAGCCGCCGCCCTCGAGGGCCAGCTCGAAGACAAGTGGATCACCACCAACACGATCCTCTGCGCCGTCGCATGGTCCTGCATCACCCGCATCCGGGCCGCACGGCACCGCCGCGAACATGAAGGCACCCTCGACAAGACCACAGACAAGGCGACCGCCCAGTCCAGTGACAACTTCACCACCTCCAAGCTCGGCTTCGCCGTCAACGCGCGCACACGTCTCCCTGATTGGCATCATGGCCGTCCGTTCCTGGGCAACACGACCATGTTCGCCCTAGCCGAGATGTCCGTCCCGGCGCTGGAGATCGCTGCTACTGCCAAAGCAGACCCAGACCCAAACTACACCCCCCTGGCGGCAGTAGTCAAGTCCATCACCACCGCCATCCAGCGCGTCAGCACCCCAGCCCACATCCGCGAGGTAATGGACTTGATTGAGGTAGCACCTGATGTGAGTGACATCCTCCCCGGGTGGAATAGCCACTTCAGTATGGACTTCACCGTCACGAGCTGGGCGAATATGGGCGGGGTGGCGTATGAAGAGGCGGATTTTGGGGAGGCGGTGGGCAGGGTGAAGTATTTGAGGGTGCCGAGGGCGGATACGGATGGGACGATGGTTGTGCTGCCGAGGAGGAGACATGAAGAAGTCGAGGAGGAAGGGATTGAGGTTGTTGTGCCGCTGCATGAGGAGGATATGAAGGCGCTTGAGGGGGATGCTGTTTGGCGGAGGTTTTTTGTTTCAAGGTAACTAGGGAAAATAGGTGGTTCAGTTGAGGATAGTTAACCCTTAAATAACTTGAGGAGTGAGAGGCCTTCAGACGGTTCGCCTTTACATGGGATACCGCCCGCTTTCAACTCTTTTCGGATGTGGTTGGTCTTTGCAAATCGGACGGAGGCCTTTTTGCGATTTTGAGCAGTGGTTGAGCAACGAAGGGACAAGGCAGATGCGAAAAGGGTGCCAAAAAGGATGCTAAGAAAAAAAAAAAAGAAAAAAGAAAAGAAAACGGCAAGGTCCCTGATCAGCAACTGAAGGGTGCTACACGTGTAATTATGGTGGGCGCCGTCGAAGCTCGAGAGATTTCGGTCCATCGCAACTCGCCCTTGTCGGCCGCCTCGGACAGAGAGCTCGATAAGATGTCAGGCGTCGTCAATGACTCGTCATCCGGCTGGAGGGCATCCCGAAATCCCGCTGCTCGACCTCATGACGAGTTGTGTCCCCGCAGAGTTTTCGAAGAAAGAAGGCGAGCTAAGAAGTTGGTCAGCAAGCGTGCACGGCGGCACTTTCCCCTTTCAGCAACCAGTGGCAGAATCTGAAAGATCCTGGCAAACCCCACATGGAGTTGGAGGGCTGCCTGAATCTCCCTGGAACGTGAAGGATTTTGACCCTTTCATCAACTCCCAACACGACAAAACCTTCGTCGCCATCGACTAAGGCACCACGTCCACTACCGAGCCGATATGCGCGCCGGTATTGCAACAATAAACCACCCGCCGTCGATTTTGCACGATCCCGGGACTCGGGTCGCCATAAATTAATCAGCTGGGGAACGCCCTGATCAACCGTTCTTTCCCACGTGGTTCATGGCCAACAGTGGCGTCAAGAATCTCGCCTGAATTCCTCAGGCGGGAGGTTCGAGGATCTCGGGTGGCGCCGAGCTCGCTTGATGCCGCCATGCTGAAACTGACGGTTACATTTCCCCACAGACAACGCCGTGGATTCCCAAAGCCGCATCGGAAACAAGCCTCCCGCATGCCTCAAAACGGGATGGCTTCCGCCTCGGGTTTCTTGGAAATCTCCATCGCTCCCGCCCCTTGCTCCGACACGGCCGCCAATGGCATCAGATGTGCCGCCCCTGAGGCTCATCGCGCCGGCACAGCGAGATTGGCGCCCGAGCTCCAGGACCATCCAAGCCGGGGGACAAGGCCGATGTTTCCTGGCCGTTGCCAGTTTGTCCACGAATCCAGGCCGTCGCCGGTCTTTGGAGTGCACCAAGATGGCATCATGGAACCCATTGGAACACTTGACGATTCCACAGTTGCGAGGTGCCCTTGCTGCCATCCACCGTGGCGCCGAGGGCGATGTCTCGACCTCACACGCCCAGCCGGACGGGCGTTCCAGGCGACCTCATGGTGAGCCTCGTGCTCCACTGGTCCGAACGGTGTTCGGAATTTGGATGGCCTCCTTGATCATTGATGACGAACCAGGGAGCAATGACCATGGTGTATAAAAACTCACAACAACTCCCAGCTGTGCTCGCCCTTGATGCTGTCCATCTTCCACCCAGGTCGTCAACAATTAGTATAGGACCAGACCCTCCTCACTCCCCTTCATCAGCCTTAGGTATATTAGGTACCCAGAACTCGTCGACATGTCCAAGGCAGCCCTTCTCGCCTCTCTGGCGGGCGCGGCCCTCGTCGCCGCCCACGGCCATGTCAGTCACATCATCGTCAACGGCGTCTACTACAAGAACTACGACCCCACCTCCGACTCGTACAATCCCAACCCACCAGTACGCATCGGCTGGACGGCCGCCGACCAGGACAACGGCTTCGTTGAGCCCAACAGCTTCGGCACCTCGGACATCATCTGCCACAAGAGCGCGGTCCCCGGAGGCGGCCACGCCACCGTCGCCGCCGGCGACAAGATCAACATCTACTGGGACCCCGAGTGGCCTACGTCCCACATCGGCCCCGTCATCGACTACCTGGCCGCCTGCAACGGCGACTGCGAGTCCGTCACCAAGGAGTCCCTCAAGTGGTTCAAAATCGACGGCGCCGGCTACGACAAGGCCACCAGCCAGTGGGCCGCCGACAAGCTCCGGGCCAACGACAACAGCTGGCTCGTCCAGATCCCCTCGGACCTGAAAGCCGGCAACTACGTGCTCCGCCACGAGATCATCGCCCTCCACGGCGCGCAGAGCGCCAACGGCGCCCAGGCCTACCCGCAGTGCATCAACCTGCGCGTCACGGGCTCCGGCAGCAACGTCCCCACGGGAGTCGCCGGCACCGCCCTCTACAAGGCCACCGACGCCGGCATCCTCTTCAACCCCTACGTCACCGACATCAACTACACCGTCCCCGGCCCGGCCCTCATCGCCGGCGCGGCCAGCTCCATCGCCCAGAGCCAGTCGTCCGCCACCGCCACCGCGTCGCCCACCCTGCCCGGCAGCAGCGGTAGCACCCAGCCCACCACCACCAGCTCGGCGGTTGTTGTGACCCCCGTCCCGGGCACCACCCGGCTCCCCGGGTCGACGAGCAGCACCACCCTGAGGACGAGCACCGTCGCCGCGACGAGCAGCACCACCCAGGCCCCGGCCGGTGGTTCCAGTGGCACACAGAGCAAGTACGGCCAGTGTGGTGGCAGTGGGTACACCGGACCGACTGCGTGTGCCGCTGGTTCCAGCTGCACGGTGCTTAACCCCTGGTATGCTCAGTGCGTGTAAGGGGATGATGGAATGTATGATGTGATGAGTGATGACTTTGCGACCCATTAGTGGTTTTGCGTAGGAGCGAGCTGGATGCTCGCGGGACGGCCCTGTTCTTGGGCTCCGATATCTTCATGTATATAGTTCTGGGATGTGTAGCAATCCCTTGTGCATATCAAGCCAATGACTTGACTCACCAAAGTACATCCTTTGCCGTGTTTTGCTTGATATCTCCCTAGAACTCTGCCTCGTCCTTCCATTCAAGTATTCATCCCCATCTACGGAACAGCCCATAACCTGTTCCCTCGCTACCTTCTAAGTCTTGTTGCCGTCTTTAGTATCATTCCTCGCGGTATACTTCTAATTTACCATTCAACTCATATTAGTTATTCTATCTACCCACCACCACCATTTTCGTACATACACGACAAACCAACTAAGGATACATACCCAGCCCAAGACCACCTCAAGCTCGGGCCTGGGGATAAACATCATACCATTTCATGAGCGGGGAATCATTGCCGAGCAGAACCGAAAAGAAGACGCCACCCCATAAAACGCCCCTGAGCCGCACGCCCGCGCCCACTTACACCACACCAGGCCGTGTCATAGACACGGCCATCCTTATCCTGACAACATTTACCCTCACAACCTTCCCTCTCTCTTCTTTGCAGCCCCCATAACCATCTCTACGGCCGGGTGACAATAGGGAACGCAAAGCTGCACCCTGAAGGGGTCCTCAAAACTCCCCATCGCCTCCACCCCCCAAAACCCCCGCCGCCCACAGCCCAACCAGCCCCCACCAACTGACCTTCCACCCCCTCCACAGGCCATCCAGCCCCTGCCCTCTGCGATACACCGCCTCGGCCACGCCCGTCTTCCCCTTCCTCCCCTTCGCTGAAGTCCCGGAACCAGCCCCGGCCACGACATGCGACCCCTCCTCGTGTACAATGGCATACATAGTCCCAAACACACCATCATACCTCCCGACGGGAACAATCGTCTCCATTTCTGTTGCCGGAGGAGACTTCTCCTCCAACCTCCTCCCTTTACCCTTCCCAATACCCGCTTCCTCTTTTTCCAACGCAGCAAGATACCCAGGCGAATTCAGAACCGCCACCTGCCCTCTTCGCAAAACCGTCTCCAGCGGGAGCTTAAGCAGCAACGCGACCGTCGACGAGCAGAATTTGGCCACGCTGAAAGTGGTGGGCGCCAGCTCGCGGTCGATCATGAAGTGAGTGCGGAGGACTAGCGGGGTGGAGAGGGTCAGGAGCGGGTGAACGAGGGAGTGGAGGATTGTTGGGAGGACGAGCGGGGATGGGCAGAGGTAGGAGGGGAGGCTTCGGAGGAGGGAGAGGGTGCGGCGGGAGGCGCGGGAGGCGGTTGATGTTATTACTAGGCTGTGGTTTCATACATATATCAGTTGGGTGTTGTTCTGGGATGGGAAGTAAGTGGTTGGGGGAGGGGTGGTGCATACCGGGTACGGATGAGATCGAGCGGAGAGAGGATGAGGCCCGTGACGACGGCTGCGGCGGCGGCGACGAAGAGGGAGGCCCAGGGGTAGGGGGACGCGATGTCCACGAGTCGGTCCAAGTCGTTCTTGACGCCCAAATCTGGCACGTTGAAGAGCGCGCTGAGGAGGCTGCGGGACCAGTTCTCGAGGAGCGACTGGAGAACTGAGTAGATGAAGGTCGCATTCGAGCCCTTCCACACACCCCAGGCGCCTTCTTTCTGCCACAGCTGGGCGATCACCTCTAATACCGAGTCTGGTGTGCGGATGGCTAGGTGGTGGGCTGGTACGGGTCTCGCGGCTGGTCGTGGCGACTGAGGCTGGTTCGGATGTCTCGGGTGCTTTGACCGGGAGAGGTTGGGTGATGGTGCTCGGGGCTGGTGGGAGGTGAAGAAGGCCGACTCGTCCAGGTCCGAGTCTGAGTCGTAGGGGCCGTTCTACCGAGCTGTCAGATGGTGCCCATCGCGCAAGCGGCGTGAGGGAGCTCCTACCTCGTCGTACATGTTTATCCTCTGGCTGGCTTGCTGTTGCCGGGCTTCCTCTGCTGCCGCCGCCGCCACCGCCTCCAACCCTCCGAGGTCATCCTGGACCCTGACCTGCATGATCGTTTTGGCTACCTCGAAGGGTTGCGCCATCAGGACGGACGTGTACTTCCATAGCAGCTCGTCGAGCAGCTCTTTGACTGTGGACACCACGGAGGGGGAGGGCTCGGCGATGTAGTCCTTGTAGTCGATGTCGGAGAAGATGTCGCGTGCCTTGGAGGCATACCTGCCGGTCGAGTTGGCCTGGGTGAATGCGCGCGGACCCGGCGTGGGTAGTGCTTCGGGCGGTTCTCCGATTGTTGGGGGGATGTAGTATGGTCTTAGGGGGTTGACCCCCTCGTTGTGGCTCGCCATGGTGTCCTTTGCCTGCGCAGGAGCATGGTACAAAAGCGTGTCGTTCGACCAGTTTCCTCGCAGGGCCGTGGGGCAGTTCTCGGGTGGAGCTCAAATGATGATTTTCCAGTTGCATGTGCATGACGAGTGAGGTGAACGCTGTGGCTTGGCATTGAGCTTCCCGAGACACTTCAAGGCTCGTGCGTAGTGCGTACACGGGAATATTGCATGACCGAGGTCCGATAAGCAGAACAAGGGTGAATGCGACCCTAAATTTTCTTATACGGAGGTATCGGAGCTTGACTCGCTCGGCCGATCTTGACTTCGTCCCGATGCATAGGTAGTCATTGTTTCTTTGGCCGTGGTGGAATTCCTTGAAGAGCTGCGGCATTCACCTTTGGCCCCCGGGATTTGAAGAGGGAAGCGGTGTGCCTGACCAGCTCAATTGTGCATGCGTTGGCGGTTGTTTGCTTTTTGCAGTTCTGCATTCGGGATCTCCGCTTCGCTCAAAGTACATTATCCTCCCTCACCTCGCCGCCCTCCACAGCTCCCCGCCGACCTCGCCGCCGCAATGTCGACGCCAAAAATGTTCGCGCAGATGCTCCCGAGGCTACGACTCGCCCCAAGGCACAGTACCGCTCCGATTGTGCGGCAAGCACGATGCTACACACAGCGCAGCGCTGCCCAAGAGCCGGCCGCTCCGAGCCGATCGGCGCAAAGTCATAACGTTATGCGCCGGGCGCCATTGCCAACCCGGACGCAACAACGATCATTCTCCGCTTCGCCCGCGGTCTCGCACGGCCATGTCGACCCTCCAAAGCCCGGCGAAGAGTCAGTCCCCCAATCGCTTCCTCCTTGTTGCGCCCGCTGACCACCCCAGGCTCTACGTAACCTTCATCGACAAGGAGGGCGTCGAGCACAAGCTCGCCGTGAGCAAGGGTGACAACCTGCTCGACATAGCGCAGGCGCACGACCTGGAGATGGAGGGCGCGTGCGGCGGCTCCTGCGCGTGCTCGACGTGCCACGTTATCGTGATGGACCAGGAATACTACGACAGGATGCCCGAGCCGGACGACGACGAGAACGACATGCTCGACTTGGCGTTTGGGCTGCAGGAGACAAGTCGGCTGGGCTGCCAGGTGGTTATGACGCCCGAGCTGGATGGGTTGCGGGTCAAGTTGCCGGCTATGACAAGGAACTTGCAGTCGAGCGATTTTAAATGAGGGGGGTGGAAAGATCTGCCTCGTTTCTGCTGGCATATAATGGATTGGGCCGGGGAAAGGGCGCATATATACCAAAAAGTACGGCTGGACTTGGCGCGGATGACTTCCCTGATCGACGCGGCGGCATCAAAGATATGTACGAATAGAAAGCACCACAGGGAGGTGCAGTACATAGACACAGAGACTCTGCTCTGCAAAAAAAACACTAATAGCAACACCGACACGGCCTGCCCCAGCCTACGCCTCCTCCAAACCCCCCTTCTTCAACCCCCCTCCTCCACTCGCAATCAAGTCCAAAAACCCCTTCCTACTCATCTCGGTAACCTTCTCCTCCTTCCGCTTCGACCCAATAACCCCCTCCTTCCGCGCCTCCCTCTCCGCCTCCGCAGCCTTCACCTGCGCCGCGCGCACCGCATTAAACAGCTTGACCACACCCCTCTGCGCAACCTTGCGCAGCCTTCTCTCCATCGCCAGAATCTCCCCCGTGCTCTGCGCCCCCTGCTCATCAGGCACCTCCTCAATCTCACCCGTGGCGATATTCAGCGTGCGCGTGGTGCTCGCCACCAGCACGTCGCGCACGCGGCCCTTCTCCATGGCGAGCCTCTTCTGCTCGCGCAGCCGCTTGCGCGCTTTGGCCTCGAGCGCTGCGTCGACGGCTTGGCGGGCGTGTTCGGCTGCGGCGGCGCTGCGCGCCACGATGGGGTCGGCGCGACGCGAAGTGGGGAGTTTGGAGGAGAGCATCTTGGAGATGGAGGTTGCGAAGGCGGCGGGGTCGTTGCGTTTGGATTTTTGGTGCTTCGAACGAGAGGGGTGGGTGCCGTCGCCGGAGCTGTGGCTCGCGGCGTCGGAGAAGGAATCATTTTCTTCAAAGTCTTCTTCATCTTCTTCGGCTTCGTCAGACGAGGCTTCTGAATCTGGTGCGTCTTTGGCGACGAAGGGTTTTTGGGAGGGTTGTTTTGGCTTGGTGGTGGGTTTCAGCTTGGATGGCGCTTCGGCTTCGGATTGTGAGTCAGAATCGGAATCAGATGCTGAGTCGGCTGAGGAGGCGCCGTCGTCGACTTCGATGTTGTCTAGGTCCTCGTCCTCCGAGTCGAGGAGGTTGGCGGGAACCGGCGCCGTCTCGTCATCGCTGCCGGAGTCGTCTTCTGAGCTGCTGTGGTATGCCGCCAATTGCCTCTGTTTCTTGGTCGGCCGAGCGGCCTTGCCCTTGGGGCCGTCGTTGAATGAGCGCTTCTTTGCGGATGAGCCAGCCATGGTGGAATGCGGTCAATTCTTCCTGGGGATGGTTGTGGAACTGTGAGCTCGACTCTGATCCAGCGACAGCTTTTGGTCGTGCAATTCCCCGAAATTTTTGGCGGTGGGAAGCGGCAGTTCAGGAACCCCGCAAGATGCATTTTCATGATTCTTGGCATGATGGCATCTCAGCCTGACCCTAACCCTGTTCACTGGCAATTGATTCTGCCGCTGCCATCGATTTCCATTTTCCACAACAAGGCCCAACAAGTCCTCAACCTGACCACCGCGCAAGGACCTCGGAGAGAACAGCAGGACAGGAACACCACCTTCAACCTTCAGCCTTCTCAGTTGAGTCTTTAGCGCCCGTGCAGTCAACTTAGCACCCAGTCAGCAACCATGATCATGGTTTTCCCCAACAGCCGCACTCGAGGACGAAAATCAAGTCCGACGCGTTGAATCCACTCACCCGGGAGCTCAAGGACTCGGATGGTTTCAAATACTCGCTACTGATATTACTCGTCGGGGCTGCCGCGTCCAGCTTCAGGTCAAACATCGACTACGCTCTACGCGCAAACCCCAGGAGGGCGTGGGTCCCATTCTTCCGTCATCTGTCTACTCAGCTGTGCAGGCAGGCAAGGCAGCATCTGTTGGATTTGGTTGTTTGAGACAAGTTCAATCGAGCTACACGGCGACCCATTCACGAAACCAGCCAGGTCGCCCTTTGACAATCTCCTCTTTGAACCCGCGACAACCAGTCTACGAGACTCAAGCCACCAGTAACGAATATCCAGTCGACGTAGCTTGCAGCCGGACCCTCCCTTGTCATCCAACAGCGACGTGGACTCGGAGTTTCTGAGATCATGATGCCAGCACATATTAGCTACCTAGGCTGACATCTCGGCACAAGCAGCTCTCTCGCCAGCTGGACACTCACAGGCAGTCTTCTTCAGGTGGACGATGCGGCCCTTGGTGTTGGAGGCGTGGCTGCCGAACGAGCGCTGGTTGGTCATCTCCTCGGCCGAGAGGGTGGCAGGGAGAGTCGCGGCCTGGTCGACGGCGTTGGCGGGAGCGGGCCAGACGGCTTTCCACGGCTGAGTCATGATGGCGGTGTTGGGTTGGTGGTTTTGAAATCGAGCAGTGCTTGTCAAGTTTGTTGTTTGGTTGCGGAGTCTGGTGAGTTCGAGAGTGGAAGACGGGCGGATGCCCTCGCCGTCTTATACACATCTCCTCCCTCCCGGTCTCGACATCTTGGCAAGGCAATCGATGTCGCCCCCTCCGAGGTTCGCCTCGACTCGCGTCGGCACGCACCTTCACTCGTCAACAACCTTCTCTATCATGCTCATATCTTCGCCATCCCGCCCGTGCCGAGCATCACGCGACGTCTTGGACGGAGGGGGACACAATAGCCGGATGCAAGTTCTCGGTGATGGGCACGGCCATGAAACACACGACGTCGTGCCGAGTATCACGAAACCTGCGGGGAAACCCGCGCGTGCATCCCGCGATCGCGGCATGCTGCAGGCGCTGCCAATCATTTTCACAAGCCAGATGTGCGTCTCTCGATGATCAACTGCAGGCGCAACGTTCTCAAACCTGCTCAGCGCATACGGCATACAGTTATTGTTGACACAACTCGAGACCCTTGATGAAACGTCGGGGTAGGAATAAGCTTATTCGCCATCCCCATTCGCCATGCCCCCACGTCTGGCCGGGCATACAACTCCCCTATCAATATGGCCAACCCATCAGACTCATGTACGAAGGCCATGTCGTGAGCGTCTACCCCCCCCAGGCGGCTGCTCTTGTTCGTTGACAGTTCTCGTCTCGCTTCCCCTGAACTTGACCAATCTTCTCACAACACCAGGCCTGGCCTCACTCTTCACATCACGGCAATGGCAGACGCCATCACAGGCACCATCAGATACGTCCAGCGGGACGAGACCAAAGACGCCAGCGAGAAGCCCTACATCCTGCACTACGCTGCCCCTAATGGCTTCCCCCAGAACAACTTCATCATCAAGCCGGTCCACGGCATCAAGATCCACAACTTCCGCACCGCGGGCGTCTCCTACGAGGACCACGGCATCGGCATTGCCTCCATCGACAGCAGCGGCATGAAGCCCGAGCTGTTTGACGACGATGACTGGGTCCAGCGCGTCTACCTCCCCGAGCTGCACCGCAGCGTGTGTGCTGCCCTGGGCGCCAAGGACATGACCATTTTTGACTGGATGCTGCGCAAACGAGCCCCTTCGTTCCCCGTGCGGAAGCCGGGCGAGGAAAATGAGGAGTCCCATCAGCCATCGTTGTCGGCTCACATTGGTGAGTTGCTCGAGTGCATGTACAAGTACATGCCTTGAGTCTCTAACAAGGAGCAGACTACACCACGGGCGAGCTTGCCTCCAGGCTTCCCCGTTACTTTGGCGAGGACAAGGACGAGGTCCTCAGCCGGAAATACCAAGTTATCAAGTAAGACGGCTCTCTTGACCATCACTTCCTCACCTGCATGATTGCTAACCACCTCAAGCATCTGGAAACCCCTGACCGGCCCCTGCCGGGACTTCCCCATGGCCTATCTCAATCCAGCCACCGTAGACCGGGAGAAGGACCTTATCGCCGTCGACGAGGTCTTCCCCACCGTCGCCAACGAAGTGTATCAGGTCCGCTGGAACCCCAACCACAAGTGGTACTACGTGCCCGACCAGCTCGAGTCCGAGGTCACCATCTTCAACGCGTTTGACTCGGAGAAGGGCCAGAGCCTGGCGGTGCCGCACTGCTCGTTTGACTTGGGTGATCCCGAAGGGTCGGCGGTGCCGAGGCAGAGTATTGAGGTGAGGGCTTTCATTTTCTACTAGGTCAGGCTCAGGAGCAGACATCGCCTGTTGTTTAAGGACAGGTACGCCAGTGAAGCATGGCACACTCGTGGCGGTATTCTCATTAACCGGGGTATATTACTTGTAATTATATCCTGAAATATGACCACTCATTACAACATAGCTCTGGGCGTCAGATGAAGCCGAGCATTCAACCACCCAGCCAACCGCTCTATGCGTCCACCACAGCCCCAAGTCCCTACCCCTTCCCCCTGAATCCACCCAAGAGATTCACCAACACCACCCCTATGGCATCAGCTAATCTCCTCCTTCGGAATAATGCCCTCCTGCACGGCATGCCACACCGCCGGAAACACCGCCCTGGCATAGTTGCTCCTCCTCTCCAGCACATACTTCACATCAATCCCCCTCCCCTTCCCCAGCACCGTCTCCAGCGCGCTATCAAACGCGTGCAACACATACGAGCTCGAGAAATCAATCTCCCCCTTATCCCTCCCCGCCCCGCTGCGACCAGTCATCTCCCGGTGCTTCATCCACGCCAACACATCCCGACAGGCCCCCACAGTCGACGACGATGAATCGTTGCCGGTTTCGTTGGCAGCAGCAGCAGCATCCCTAAGATCCTGCTCACGCTGGTGGCCGTCAAGACTCGCGGCCGTGGCCGGGTCCAGCGTCGGCTCAAACAGCCGGCGCTGGTCCTCATCTTGCCAGCTGATAGGACTAAAAGCCTGCGGCTGCAGGATGAGAACCTCGCCTGGGATGGAGGCCAGTCGGTTGCCGAGGTCGGTTAGGAGGCGAATGCTGGCTGTGTCCCATCCGCCGTCGAAGAATTGGTGGGATGCGTGGTGGAAGATGGTTCTACATTCACACTCAGCGTCAGTTCGGTTTTGGAAAAAGATAAGGGGTCTGGAAGGGGTAAGGGGGAAAGGGGGGAAGGAAAGGAAAAGGGGACAGGCATCGTACATGAGATTACTCCCCGGCACGGCCATCATCACCCCGTTATTAAGGTAATTCGTCGCCCACACGGCCAAGCCAAGCTGCTGCCCCATGACGCTGCGGAATCCGCTCCTCCTCAGATCGGCCACGTCACGGAGGGGAATGGCGTCCGTGTCGAGATACACACCGCCGTGCTCGCGCAGGGCCGCCAGTCGCAGGAAGTCGGCCTTGTGTGGCAGCCACTTGATCTCGACCCCGTTTTTTGTTGTGGTCGGCGCCTCGACATGGTTGAGCTCGACCCCTGGGATGGCGAGGATGCGTTTGGTCCAGGGGGTTCCGGATTCTTTTGCGCGCTGGATGACTTCGGCGGTGGCGTCGGTGTGGATGTAGATGCGTTCTGGGCGCCAGTAGAGGTGTGCTGAGTAGAGGGAGATGAAGAATTTGAAGCCGAGGCGGAGTTCGGTTGGGTCTTTTAGGAGCCAGACGTAGTGGACGAGGTTCGGGATGGGGGAGCTCCCGGCTGTCAGGGTGTTGGGACTGTCGTTGCAGGCGTCGTCGGGTATCGAGACGAATGGGAAGGTCCGGTAGGAGAAGCGAGCGCCCCATATGAGGTAATGCAGACCGGTTGCCACGAGAAAGATGGCCAGGATGGTGAAGAATACCAAGATGAGCCGTGGTTTTGAGGGGGGCCGGATATGGTGGGATGGTTTGAGAAGTGAGTACATAGTAAACCACAAAAATTGATGACCCTCGATTGAGGAACCAGTTGAGGATGAGCTGCAAAAGCTAAAACTGTTGAAGGTGGAGAACTTCGCACCGTCTTGGTCAAGACGGCAGTCTAGAGAGAACCAGGGGTTTTGGATTCAGGTTCCGAGCCGCATGGCTCTCGGACTGTTGCCTGGGGGAAGGGTGTTGGCTACGTGTTAATCTGAAGAGGTATATTAAACTGCGGGAGACAGCGGCGCAGGCTGACGGGGATGGTATTTTTTAGGGCTGAGCTTGTGAATGTGGTGTATAACGCGAAATGAGATTTCCTAGTACCACGATCCAGGTTTGGGTTAGATTCTATAGCTGCGTATAATTCAGAAGATCACTACTATTAATGCCCATAGTAGTCTGGCGACACTGTGGTCTGAGGGGAAAACGCATCCCACAAAGGTGGGCTGACAGCAAATCTGAGGAAGACTCGGATCCGCTCGGATGCATTCCTGTTGGGCTCAGCCTCTGGGGCCTCGCACTCCTAGAGACGAGACTCAGCCTCCTCAGGGGTAACATGATGCCTGCCCAACAGGCGCCAAGCGGACTCGGATTCGTTAAATGTCGGCCTTGCCAACCATGAAAGCTCACCGGTACCGAGTCTACCTTAACCAATCGCTGAGGAAGTGTTGCCGTCAATCCTACCCGCTTAGTCAACGTGCCGCGGCCCGGGAATCGGCATTCGTGGCATGATTGGAACCCGAATGCTGAATGCGAACAGTCCACGTCAGCTCCATCGAATTAGCTACAAAACGCGTTGGAGGGAGGGTGGTGTGGCTGGACCGCGTCCTGACGCCTTCCAAAACAACGAAGTTTGCGTGGTATCTTATTTGTACGTAGCATCCCGCAAAAGACACAGTAGAAAGCCCGAGATTGACCCCCTACCCAAAATCTGAAAGACCCTTTCTGCTTCAGCTTGAACTGCCAACAGCCCCATTTTTTTAGTTTGACAGACGAATTGCTGTTCTCGCTGGCTGCGTCTTTACCAAGAGTATCAGGGGCAGTATAAAGAGTGAAAGACCCCCCCCCCCACATGTATGGAGTCCTCGCCCACATGACTTCAGGTCAAGGTTTTCAACTCCGTCGCTTACATGGACGTAAACCCCTGGACATGTGTGAGTTAGAACACCTACCTCTCTCCTCTCAGTCTCAGGCTCCTTTTTACACGGGCTCACATTATCGTCGAGAGAATTTCTTATGTCACCGAGGTTGGATGCGGATTTGCCTTCAATCTTGGAATGAAAAAAGGGACGGATAATTGGGGCATATTTAATGACCTTACTGCTGCACCTGTCCCCCGGCAGATGAACGACTGTTACCCCTGAAACCCAACGACGGTGGAGATCATATATCAATCATAACGAAACACTCAAGTTCTCTTGGCAGGCTCAAGTCTCTAACAGAGATATGGCCAGGTATTTAGCCGCTCACAGAAATCTCAATGAGCTGGTAAACGGATATAATGTCCATTCCCCGCTGCTCATGTTCCCGAACGGGCACTCCAACTTCTTCTCCCAATCCTCTTCGACACCATGCTCCTCTCCATCCCTGCCATTGCGGCGGCGCTTGTACTCGCCGGCGCGGTTTCGGCGCAGACACCGGTGGGCTTCGTACCCGAAGTCAAGGACAAGCTGGAGATTGTCTTTGGGAACAAGGTTGTGGCAACGGCGGGCGCCAGCCTGACCAAAGCGGGTATGCTTGGTCAAGCTCGACCTGTTCAGTGGAAGATGGCTAACACCTTGGGGACCGCTCCAGAGACTGCCAAACAACCGACCATTGGCACCAGCGATGCGCCCCTGACAGGCGCTTCCTATCTGTGGATGATGATAGACCTCGATGTGTAAGCCCCCATCAACCCCTTTCCACTTCCCCATTTTCATCATCTCCTAACGCACCACTCCCGATCGTGAACACAGGCCCTCCAACTTCCAAAACCCCTCCTCCGGCCCCCGCCGCACAAACCTCCACGCCCTCATCACCGGCTTCAAGCCCACCACCACCAACACAACCGGCATCTACCCCCTGACCCCTCCCTCGGGCACCCAGGGGCCAGTATCCTACGTTGGCCCGGCCCCGCCGGCCGAGAACCCGCCGCATCCGCATCGTTATGTCAGTCTGCTGTACGAGACGCCAGCTGGTTTTGCTGTGACTCACGCCCAGGTGGGCCAGACGCTTGGTTTTGACCTCGCGGCGTTTGTGGGTAAGGTCGGGCTTGGGACGCCGGTGAGGGCGGGGTATTTTAATGTGACTGGCTGAGGTGAAGTCATGCGTGGTAATTGCCTGGTTAAGGGGAGGGTGGCAGGTAAAAAGGATGGAGATTGACTTGATCTGAAGCCCGGGTTTTCGTGGAATCATTCAAGAGTGGGTTGTAGGAAGTTCCGCAGTGGACGTGCACTCGTCACTGGAAGCCAACAAGTCCTGACAATGGGAAGTCCCAGTCCTGCGAAATCAGAAGTGCCGGTACATTTCTTCCAGAGGTTTGTGCTTCTCTAGATTAGCAGGTAAGGTAGGTAAGGTACCGAGCTAATAAGGTACAGGCAGGCAGGCCCATCATGGATGACTTGAAAGTGAGTTGTCCTCTCGCCTAACCAGATGTCATTTCCCGCGTCAAGTCATATTGTGAATCCCGGTCCGCGACCCCTCTCCGTCCTCAAGTGCTGCCATGCCCGAATGGTCCTGGGACCCCAATGCGCACAGAGTCCGCAGCGTGCCCTCCAGACCCAGAACGAAAACTGGTAATCCCGGCCTGAAGAACTGAAAGCACGGGTCCAGCGGAGTATCAGGGGCCAATAGACGCAATGACCTTAGAAGTGATGCTCCTCGACAATCTGATTGACCATGCTCCAGAGACCGCGGACATTGTACGAGATATCGTACAATGACTCTTCCTCGTCTCTCTCGTCAATGATGTAATCGGTAATGGCCGGGCCGAGGGAGTTGCGAACGATCATGTAGGCCGTCATCTTGTCGCGCGTGTGCGCAAGCCGTTCCTCTTTGGTAGCACCAGCTCCCGGGGGCGTGGCGCCGCCATCGACGAAACCTCGCAGACCGTGCCAGTCGAGATGGAAGAGGACAGCAAACTTCCAATTGATGTACCGGGGCCACGAATAGAATGACTCGTCGCCGAGCTTGGGGATAGCGGGGAGCGCAAATTCGGCTGGGGCCTCGGAGGGGGCCATTGTGATGGTTGAGAGACCGATCAGAGATTGTGCTGGGGGTACGTTCGCGAGAGAATGTTTCTTCAGCGGGGAAGGAATCGGGTGGCAAGCCCGAGCGGGTGTTGCAGCCGATTTTGAGAGTGGAATCTGGAACATGATTAGCCGTCGAATACGAATTGTAATTAACAATTAGAATGATCATCATGATAGCACTCACCTCGTGGTCGACGCGATTGCCTAAAGTTGCGCAGAGAAAGGTTCGAAGTTCGGTGGGTTAAGCAGATGTAGAAATGTTGGGAAATCGGTAGCACGGTTGGAGGAAATGCTGAAAGCGTGGGATTCACAGAACCTGCGTGGGTAAGGTAATCAATGAGAAAAAAAAAAAACAATCTTCCTCTAGAGATCAGATGGAAGAGACGAACCAGGCAGTTATGATGCAGAAACGGGCTTTTTTTTCAGCACTTGTTAGGTGGGTTTGGAGTTGCTGTTTCAGTAGTAGATTTAACGGAGCTCGAGTTCGGCCATGGTCACTTTGTTGCTTGTGAAACTGGAACGATCGAGTCAGCTAAGTGTGGTGGTCGAGGATCGACCGGAGTTGAGTGGGAAGGCATTTGATGGTCGTTTCTCGGGCTATGGGGCAATTTTTGAAGGGCCAGTCTACATTAAATTGATGATTCCTCGGCAAGTGTCCGTCGGGCACGACTGACATGGTTTGATTTCTAGATTGGCACGCAGGAAGTTCCACTACCTGAGTTTGACCATGTCGGCGGGAAGCCGGAGGATGATGGTGGTAGAAGGCCCCAGTAGGGCACTATGGGAAGAAGGTCGCTTAACTTCATGTTGGAGAGATGTACCCACAGCTCAAGCCAGGCGGAATTGGGATTAACGTTATATTTCAGCTAGTGAGGTGAGTGGGAAGGCAAAGACGGTCAAAGCAAACGTGAGTTTCCAACTCGGTTTGTTCCTCCTCCAGTTTCTTGTCCTACCCCATACCATTCAACCATTTCCTCCTCTTTTGCGAATCGATATGCCCTCAGAAGTCAGATGGCAAGGCTGCAAGCACTCAGCGCCGCATGTCGTCGGGCAGAACCCTGTGAATCGCGTCCCAGAGCGCCTTGGCGTCGTAAGTCTTGTCGTACAGCTGGCTGTCGAACCGAGCTTTCTCGAGGAGGCGCCAGCCGTAGTGGTCGATGGACGAGCGCACAATCGAGTACGCCATCATCTTCTTGCGCTTGTAGTCGAGTTTCTCTTCGTCGGTGGCGTCGGCGCCGGGCTCGGTGTCGGCGCACAGGATGAACTTCCGCAGGCCGAACCAGTCGAGGTGGAAGTCCACCGCCCAGTTCCATTCCTGGTAGTTGCCCGCCACGAGGTCCGGGATCTCGGGCATGTCGAAGTCGCGGCCGTGACTAGCCATGTTCTCGTCAAGGAGGCGAGGAGATCAGCTGGATTTGTCCGCCATGGGAAACACGGTCAGCGTCGATGACAGACTTTGCAATACCCACAAAAGGCTGGACACTAACCTGAGCGGGCACAATTGGAGAGTGCTGGCTTAAAAAGGTTCAATCTGTGCCGGACTTCTTGGGAGCTCTGCGGGAAATTAACGACGGGAAAATGGCATTCAGTCGACGATGAAAAACGTCCGTAATAGCCAGAGTGGAAAACGACGTTGATGGACAAACTCTTAACGGTGCCGTGGTGCAGGTGAGATCGTTGCGGTGCCAGTGGTCACAAGAACCGGAACGCGCCTTCATTGATTCAGGTAGTGAGAATTGGAGGCAGGAGTGCTCCAGGTCCCAGAATTCACGACTCACGACTGCCAAAAGAAGAAAGCTCAACTGTGCATCACAGTATTTGCACGGTTCCTGGTAGGGTATCTGAGGTCTATATCATTGATACTTCAACTCTAAGATCCGTCGAAAAAACTCAGTTGAGGATCATCATGGTAAAGGACATCCTCCTGAAAGAAGTGCTTTTCATTTTAGAAGAATCTGTATGTGAAGCTCTTTGGTGTTTGGGACATAAACAAGTTTAGTCCATGTTTTCTCTCATTCCGTTTGTTCCCAAAAAAGCCACACACCTTGGGTGTGGAAACCTGCTGTTACTCCATGCTCAAGTTGCCGTGGGCCGGAAGTCACTCGGGTAGCAATCAGTGCCCAAACATAAGCCAACGTAGCTGACTCCAAGCCCTGGAGCAGCAGTTGCGGAAACATACTAAAAGAATGATTGGCCATTCTCTAGGGTAGGCTCAGAGCCGGGGGAGCAATAAGAGTGTAATATGTACCATTACCCATGTCGATGGCGTACCGGCGGCAGCAGTCACCGCCCCGTCCCGAAAGTTGGAAAGGAAGCCATCGTCCGGTATCCTGTTTTTGATTTTTCTTCTGTTTTTGTGCATCCGTTTCTTTTTCTTGAGACGGCGCTTGGGGGCGGGGCCGGAAAGCAGTCGACCCGAAACCTTGACCGGGCCGGCGGCCGGAGCGCGGACGGGCATAAAACGGAGAGAGACCCACAATTCCCGACCGCCAAGCCGGCCGCCGGAAGCACGACCCGGCCCGGCCTCCCCGAATAGGCAAGTATTGAGACTAACTGCGCAGTCCCCAGGCCAGGGCACGACCTTGGGCCGAACATTCAGAGCATCTGATGAAACATGGGTCTCTCATTAACACACGCGCCGCCCGATCCCAACTCATCTACATCCCAATTGCCAAACTTAAATGGCCGATACCAACACAAGATCCACAATTGACCCTGTAAGTCCCAATTCTCCAACTTTGATTCTAAGTAACTCCAGGATATCCCCCCAGAGTGGGACCCTGGACTATTTCCCCGGTCAACCGACGCCTTTTTTGAGCTGAGAACAAGCTGGGACTCGGGAGTCAGGCTTTGTGATCAGTTCTCAACATGAACGCCACTGGGCAACATGGCAGCGCAGTAGCCAAGGCGGCACAGAGACCAATGCAACAACGTGGACCAACCCAAAAATTCCAAACAGCCAGCAAGAAAACAGCCCAGAGGGTTGTAGCCGGGCCCAATGGTAAGCCCGTACAGGTGACAGGTACGACCCTGACATCTTACCTCCTTTCAGGTTTGCAGACGTTGACATCATACCACACTGCCAGAAACAGAAGAACATATCGTCAAGAAAACAGTCTGGACCAGAGTCCTAACCGGCGCCACCAAAGCCGCCAAGCCCACCAACTGGAAGAACCCCACCAAAGCAGTCAAGCGCTTCATCCCGCACGCAGCCAAAGTCGGCAAGGACAGCTCCGGCTTTAACCTGAGCTACTACCGAAAGACCTTCTTCCTTCTCGACAAACAAACCCAGTTCGACCTCTACATGGCCGGCCTGGCTCCCAAGATGACCAAGCGGGAGGTTGACAAACTCCGCTCCTCCGTCTTCCACATCAGCCGGCAGTACAAGCCCGAGACGGTCATGTACGATGCCCATGTCTCGCCGACCGGGTACGAGGCTCCTCTGAAGGACATTGTTGCTGAAGCCAAGGCGGCAAAGGTCAGAGCTGCTGCTGCAGCAAAGAAAAAGAAGGAAGCTGCCAACCCGGATTCCCTGCCTGCTTTTCCCACTCCATCAAGTTACACCAAGATTCAGGTTCAAGCAAAGCCAAACAAACCCCAGCAACAGCAAGCACATGCCCAACAACAACAGAAACTGAATCAGCACCAGCAGCGTTTGCAAACACAAAACCAGGCCCAAACTCGCCTTTCAGCGCAACCTCTTCCGGTTCGGCAATCCCAAATCGGCATCGCCATCTCCCATCCGCCGCCAAACACTGCCCCCGCACGACCCCTTCCACAAACCCAAAGACAAAACCATCAACTAGCTGCACAACCGTCAACGCCAGCAACGCTGGCAAGTCAGTCGCAGAAGCCGCAAGCCCAGGGTCTCTACGCCCAGCTCCAGCAGCAGCGGAATTCAACTCAGGTTCAGGGGCAGACACAAGGACAGGGGTTGAGGCAGCGGCCGGTACATGTGTCAAGCTACATACAAAGGCAGCAGGTACAAGAACCGCGGGTTCGGCAGTCTGTTGTTGTGCCTGTGGTGGTACACGGCCCGGGTGCTGGTGTTGGTAAGAGGGCGGCGGGGCAGAGTGCTGCTGGTGGTTTTCGTGGTTGAAGGAGCGTTGTTGTTTTGAGTGCGGTAGTAAGGTTGTGAACGCATCGACGTTAAGACGTGGTCGGTGTAGCTGCTTTGTACGATAGGTGGCGGGCAGTGGCTGGTGTGGCTTCCTTTCACTCGCTGGACGGTAGAGCCTGAAGCGAGGCACCCTGCAAGACAGCGGTGCGGCCCAGCTCGAACATCCTCTCGGCTAGGTTGAGGTGTATCAGTAACAACTCAGAAACAAATATGTCCAGCAGCGCACAAATGACTCACCGTTTGAGCTGTGAAAGCTCAGAAACTTGAACCCATTCGGATAGTGGTACACCTTGCGTTTCCCACCGTCTTCGAGCTGGACAAGCCAGGTGGGGGAGGCGAAGCTCTGAGAGCGCGCTGAAGGAGAAGAGAAGAAGGCATCGGGCACTGAGTGATTCAGTCCATAGAACCTATGGGGAAAATGCTAGTAAGCGCTTACAGATTTGGCTCAGAACAGTGCACCTATTCCGGCTTGTGACGATGAGCCGATACTTGTCTTGCTGACTGCGGGTGATCAGGAGCTCTGCATCCGAGATGATGGCAACATCGCATTGAACCTTGGTTGCTTGCCTGCGCAGTGCATTTGGTGAGCAGCGATAGAAAAAGGGGGCGAGGGAAGGACAGCTCACAAATGCAACACAACGGTCTCGTCCGGCCTTGGAGACTGCAGACCAGCAATGAAGAGCTCCATCCGCATGTCCTCGAGCTTCTTGTACAGCTTCCTCGCGGCTTCTTGTCATTAGCAGATGACTTCACCCGGACGGCCAAGCAATCTGACCTTCTTGGGACGTCGCATGGAGGGCAACATTCGCCTTTTCCAAGCGATTGACTTGCCCATCCTGACTGAACCCTAAACATTCGACTCCCTCTATTCTCACGCAACCGTTGTCTTCATCGACCTTGAGATCGGTGGCTTGATTCACTATGAAAACGTTTGGTAAGCGGCTTTGCAAAGGACCAGGCGGGTTTCGATTTCACGATGCCACGGTGGGAGTGATAAGAAGGCTTACAGTGCACAATGGTCTTGGTGAGATCCGCCGACTCGTCTGCCTCTTGGTTGCGGTAATAGATTGCTAGCTCGGCGTGATCCAGCGCGGATCCGACGGGATGAAGGCTCTGGTGGCCCAGCTCACGGTAGTTAAGAAGACTGAGCCCGTCCACGTTCGGTTTCGCCAAGCTCCGGTGTCCAACCTGGAAAGTGACCGAGTCTGTGAGCTTGTGGATGTCCCTCAAATCACTGGTCATGACATGATTCTGTCAGCTGGTTAAACTTAAGCTGTCGTTCTCATTGCCTACCTGTGAAGGTTCAAGGCCCGGAGGCGTCCGCCGTCGAGCGACATATGTGCGAGTTGGGTGCTGAGGCCGTTCCGCAACATGGCGTCGGCTCTGGCATCAGCCAGCGGTCGGATGAATGACTCCTCAGATTCGGCAATGTCTAGCAGTGTCAACGTCTGCAATGGCTTGTGCGGCTAACTGTGTAGTTACCTGAGGCCGGAACGTTTTTGATGGTGATGGATACCATCTGGTTGGTGGATTGGTCCAGTGCTTTGAAGAGCGTCCACGAGGCCGCTTCTCCAGCCTGTCGAAAGGGAAAGAAGAGAGGTGACACTGGCTCGAGTCAACATCTTGACGCATATTGGTAGCTCATGGTGGGAACTTGCACCCAATCCTCTCCACTCTTGGATGACGAGGTCCAGTGCCAGCAGTCACGGGCTGACTGCATCTGCAGACAAATAGCTGGACTGATCCCGTGTCCTTCCAGTCCTCGTGAAGACAGGCCTGGGCGCAAAGCAGCTGAGGGCTGTCATTCGATGAGAGGTGGACCTCGAACAACAAGGGGCTTGGTGATTGCGGCAGCCCAAGAGATTGGTCTGTTTGAGCTGGCTCGCTGGTGACCGTGGCGGCATCCTTGAGGTTCTGTGCCCACCAGGCGTGTATCTCCTTGACCATCTTAGAGTTTTCCTTGAGGCTCTCCTCAATCCTTGAGGTTCGCGAGCTGGACTCGTTAGCGTGCAGCATGCGTCGGGCGTGAAGACCTCACCTCATAATGATGCCCAAGACCAGATCCAAACTGTTGGTGTGAATCATTAGCTGGCTCCGGAGCGTCGCTAGATCGCCAGCCTCGGTGGTCCATGCAATCTTCTTGTAGTTTTTGACCAGCTCCGTGTTCCAGCGCTGGAGTCGTGACATGCTCGGGCCGTGACCACGCCGTACTCCTGCACGATCTTCTCGAGATGTTTGAGGGTCTCTCTGCAGCTGTCCAGTATTCCGGTCACTGTCTGCAGCCCGTCCTGTTCTTCCTTCTGAAACCGAGCAGGGAGGTTCGCCGGGTCGACAGTCACGGAGGCCATGTCGCTGCCGCAGACGTCCTTGAATGCTGTCAGGGCTGCGCTGAGTGAGTACAGCTGGTTTTCGACCTCGCGAAACTCGGCCGGCGCTGACTTGCGGCCCTTGGTGAAGGCGTGGGCTATGCGTCGTGCGATCTTGGCCATGGCGACCGCGTCGCCGAATGACACAGGTGATGCCATTGTCAGGCAGGACGACTCGGATTGCTGGAGCCTGTGCAAGCAGTGAGTATCGAAAACTGAGTGGGAGGAGAAAAGAGGAGGGGAGAAGAGCCGCAGCCCGGTTTGTTGGAGGCGGAGGCTTAGTGCTCAGTGGCAACTGGAGGCTTGGGGCTGGTTAGAAAACAGGCAGGCTACCTGTAACATAGCCCTGAGCCGCTGCAGTTTATCGTGTTGATTGGAGCATCGTTCCGGTGCCATGCGGCTTTCCCCGATAAAAGGAGGGTGCCATGCATGCAGCTGAGACTGACCCGCATGCAGTCTCAGAGCCTCGTCCCTCTTCACCGGCGTCACCGTGACCCTGGTTCTGAAATGGGGGATTTCACGGCGAGGCTCCCAGCCTTCCGTTCCCCCTCTCACTACTTCCTACTCCCTGTGTTCATCCACCAGCTTTCTACTCGGCACCGCTCAACCCCAAGTTCAAGAGACTGCTTACTCACCGAGTTATGGCGCATTATCGGAACCGCATCTTTACCAGCGGCATCGTGTGGGATCCTCGTGAACCGCTGCCGCCCGAGTTGCAGCCGGGGCGGAACGGAGCACACAGTCGCCAGTTTCCCAAGCCAGGCTTGGACACGACAGCGGCCTTTTATGTTCGAGATGAGTTTGATGGGAACGGACAAATGAAGTTGGAGTTTGGGACCGAAATCGGCGGGAACCAGGCAAGAACCGGAAGGAACTCCCCACGCTTCACAGTGCAAGAGCAGGGCCGCAATGTTCTTCCGCCGCTTTCCGTCAAGGTCGATGCCTCCATCGTCCAAGACACGGCCCAAGTCGCAGTCACGCAGCTCTTCTGGAACGATTCCACCACCCCCATCAAAGAAGCCGCCTTCACCTTCCCGCTGCCAACCGGCTGCACCATCACCGACTTTAGCTGCCGCATTGGGCCGAACAAGATCATTCGCGGCGAAGTCAAACCGAGAGAAGAGGCTCGCGAGCAATTTCAGCGCCACATCCGCACCCACGACACGGCCGCTGGCCTGCTGGAACAGGACACTCCGGAGATTTTCACCACGACCCTAGGCAACATCCCCCAGAAGACAAAGGTCAAAGTCAACCTGACCTACATCACCGTCCTTAAGCACCGATTTGCCGACAGCAGAAATGTCACGACTTTGACCATCCCCACATCCATCGCCCGGCGATACGGCGAGGTGCCCAAGGAATACAACGCTGCCGACACCACCAATGTGCCGCACGGGCTGACCCTGGAAGTCGAGGTTGTGGAGTCCGAGAAGATAACCTCCATCACCAGTCCTTCCCACGTCATCGACGTGAGCCGACTACGTGGCGCCCGGAACGCTCAGAGTTTCGCCGACCTTGCCGGCCAAGACGACCGCAGCAATGTCGAAACCGCCATTGTCGCCCTCCCGTCTGGCTCCATGCTGCTCGACAAGGACTTTGTGCTCGACATCGAGACGGCGCCCGACGGCGGAAGCGAAAATCCGCAGGCCTGGATAGAGGAGCACCCGACCCTGCCCAACCACAAGGCCTTAATGCTCACGCTTCCCCCACAGTTCCTGACGAAGAGAGCACCGCCGTTGCAGCGCTCCGAAATCCTCTTCCTCGCCGATCTCTCAGGCTCCATGTCGGACAAGATCTTTGCCCTGAAGTCAGCCATACGCTTCTTTCTGAAGGGAATTCCTATGGGCCGCAAGTTCAACATCTGGTGCTTTGGTAGCTCCTACACCTCCTGGCAGCCACAGTCGGTCGAGTATGGCGAATCAACGATGGACTCGGCCCTGCATTGGATGGAGGATGTCTTTGCGGCAAACATGGGGGGGACTGAACTGCTACCAGCGATCAAGGCCATTGTTCAAGCGAGGGATAAGGCGCTGATGACCGATATCATTGTCCTGACGGACGGAGAGGTGTGGCGCCTGGACAAAACCCTGGACTACATCCAAAAGACACGGGATCTCACGGAAGGCCGCGTCCGGTTCTTTGCGCTTGGCATCGGCCGGGCAGTCTCACACGCCCTGGTTGAGGGCATCGCCAAGGCCGGCGGAGGGTACGCTGAGGTTGTCCAAGAAGCCAGTCAGGGAGGCTGGGAAGACAGAGTCGTGAGCATGACCAAGGCTGCCTTGCTCAGCGCGCATCTTGGACCCCTACACCTGAGTTTCGGGATCCAGGACAAGAATGGAAAGACGAGAGGTAAGTAACTAACGGCCTGATGAATTTCCCTCTCCCATATGCTGACCGCTGCCTTTTTCACAGGCTCGAGTTTGGCGGATACAAAGAGATCCCCCGCGGACGTCTCGGCCCTCGGCCCATTCGAACGACACCGCATCTACTTTCTCTCTGACTCCATTGCCGATTCTGAAACCATCACAAGTGTCAAGCTGAAGCTGACAGCCAACCACGAAACCAAGACTCTTGTCATACCAGTCACGGTTCTCGAGAAGCGAGACACGATGCTTCACAAGCTGGCAGCGCGGTCCATGCTCGATGACCTCGAGCGTGGCCGAAGTCATATTCACCTCGAATCTGACCCGGCCGTACCCAGGCTCTTGGGCCGAAACCAATATGGTGCGCAAAGAGGCAGAAGAGATTGCCTGCAAGTGGTCCCTGGTCTCTAAGTGGACGAGCTTCTTTCTCGCCGAGGAACCCTATTCTCCCACCGAGAAGGACCCGTTCATGGATGGGGTTGTTGAGGTCAAGGAGACTCCCGGATATGACCTGCTACAGCCACGAGAGGATACTCAGCTAATCGGGCTGCTTGAATCGGTTGAGTCAGACCCCACCCCTCCAGATGAACCCGACTGGGAGCCGCCCAGCGCATGGGGCGGGTCTCCTCCTCAGACACACTATGCTCCTGTCGAGTCTTTGTCAGGAAGCGCTCCTCCTCTTCCACCTATACCGCCTTCGGATCTGATCAATTTCGACTTCCAACAGGTTGCAGGACCCATCACCACCGGTTACTGGGAAAGATTAGGCCGTCAGCCTGTTGGAAGACTGAGTACTCCGCCGCCACCTAGTGCGGTGACCGCAAGCAGTTCATCAGTTCAGAATGTGCCCCAACACAGCAGCCCGCCTCCAGTCAGGCTTCAAAGCAACCAAACCCCGGATGGGCAGAGCAATCGCCGCTCCATGTTCACCGCAATTCGCCGGAGTGGGCGTGATCTTTTTAAACGGATCTCGAAGCCGGATGACTCTGATATCATTGGTTCGGAATGGGGCCTTGGATCGGCGGCGTCGTTCCCGGAAATCAACAACCAGTCCGTCAAGTCTGGCAGTTTGCCCCCTTGGGTTGACAGCCCGGCCCCCCAGGGCCTCGCTGTGGACCCCGAAGCAGACTTCATCTCGTCGCTGCTCAACCACCAGCGGTTCGACGGGTCTATCGACTTTGGTAGCTGGGTCACAGCCGAAGAACAGCTTGGAAAGGAGATTGCTGATGCACTGCGTGCTTTGCAGTTGACCCGTCCGAGCCTGGGAACGCGAATTCTGTGGACAGTGGCAGTCCACGTGCTACTGGAGCGGGACCTGCAGTCCTGCAAGGCGCTGTGGGAGCTCATGACCCTAAAAGCAGCGAGCTACTGCATCAAGCGCTCGGTCACAAACTCAGGATGCCTAGAAATAGTTAAGGAGAAGCTGGAGGGCCTAAAATTGCCGCTCCACCAGCGAAAGGAGACGGGGGGCGCACCAGCGCCAAAAGCCGTTGCCACGGCAACCCCTGGCCTTCAGGGGAACGAGGGGGAAACCCATGGCAAAGACATCGACTCTTCAGCTGCACCCGCTCGGGCTGCAAAGTCGAAGCGGAGCAGGTTCAGTTTCCTTTCTCTGAGGCGGAGTTGAGAGGCACTAGGGTCTTGTCATTTCCATTCGTACTCATGCTTGACTCCTGTCTCTCACCACTGACTCTCAAACTAAGTAGACATATCAATACTCCGCTCATTAATTGTAGCGTTCTCTTCAACCTTTCAACACGCGATGACACCCTCACTTCCCATTAAGCATGAATAGCCTGCTGCACATGCGGATAAACCTGCACCATGCGATGATACAAATCCGGATGGTCCCGAATCATGACCTCCGGGTCCCAGGCAGCCGCCACAAAGATGGTGTCGATGCCGCTGCTGATGGGCGTGGTGAAGACGTTGCAGATCTGCAGGCCGATGAGGAAGGCAAAAGCCACGACGACGGGCGTGTAGCCGCCGTTGACGTTGTAGGCCGGATGCGTGAACACCATGTAGAGGTAGGCCAGCAGTGCGCAGGCGTAGCCGACGAAGGTGGCGCCCATGCCGAGGACGGGGCCGATGAGGCATTCGTTGATGAGGGCGTCGATGCCGCGGTCTTTGATCATCCTGTAAGGGGTCAGAATCAGGATCAATGTAAGCTGTCTGGGGAAAGGGGACGTACCTCCAAGTGTCCTTGGCCGCCGGAATGTACGCCTTGCCGTACAGAGCAATATGCGAAAAGGCGTAGCGGTTGAGGAACTGCACCGCCCAGTCGAGGATGGAGATCAGACAGCCCACGATGCAGTACAGAATCGTACTCAGAATGTCCCCCTCAGCCATAGCCTGCTGCTGCGCAACCGACGCCAGCTGCCTCAGAAAGTTGATAATAGCCACCACCAGACTCCCAAAGCAGATACTCCCAAAGCTGTACGTCATCGACCGCCGCAACGCACCGCGCGTGACCTTGGTCGGGTAGTTCCTCGAGTTGAAGTACCACGACCCGTACACCCCCGAGATAGTCGTATGGATGGTATTCTTGAGCCACTCCGAGATCCAGTACGCGGCAAACGTGATGAACACAATCAACCCGACCACCTTGCCGGTACTGCAACCGCCCACACCCTGGCTACAAGCCGGGTTGTTCGCGCTGGGCTCGTATTTCACGTACACCGCCACCAGGGTAACAGAATACCACGCCGCAAACGCCGCACCAAGCAACCCGCCCACCGCACTGACGAGGTAGACATGCCCGAACCGTTTAGCAACGTCCATCGCAGTTTGCAGCATCAGCACGCTGAAGGGGATGCGGCTGCGCCAGCTGAGGAAGCAGATCGCCATGAAGATGGCGAACACCAAAAACACGATGCCGCCCGAGTAGTAACGCCGGGCGAGCATGTAGATGGCTGTGACGAAGCCGAGGACGACGTTGAGGATGCCGGTGATCCAGACGAATTGCTTGGTGAAGCGGCGGGCGAGCCACATGTAGGCGTAGCTGAGCACGACGGCGGTGATGAGCACCCAGAGGAAGAGGTAGATTGTGTGGGTGGTGAGGCTGAAGGTGTTGAGTTGGTTGTTGAGGGAGCCGGAGTTGACGCGGCGGGTGGTGGCTGGGGGTGTTGATCAGTATGACTTCGGTCAAGATATTGGAGGGTAAGAGGTGAGAGCTCACCATAGCCCTGGATGGATATCGCCGAGACAACGATGAACCCGGCGCAGGTGGCCAGGAACAGAAGGCCTGCCCAGAGGTCGTTCCATTTGGGCTTCTGGATGGCAAAGACTTCGTCGTACGACGGCGGAGGCCCCTTAGGCTCGGACTGCGGAGGAGGGTAGGGAGGGGGCGCATATTGACCGCCGTCTGTCTGAGGACCGTAGTTGGTGTTTTGTGGCGGGGGATATTTCTGGTATGAGTTGGGCGGGGGAGGGGCTTGTTGGTTGTAGTAGTTGGCGGCCTCGCCGCCGTAGTTGGCCATCTTGTCGAGATCTCAACTCTCCCTGGCTTCGTCTGTCCGCTCCGTTGAGGAGTGAGGTTTGTCAGAAACTGGCCCGAGGAAGTCGGGCTGTGTCGGTGTCGGTTTTGTATTGCTGCGTAGCAATGATCAATCAATGCAATATTTTGAGTACGAGGGAGCAAAAGGATGAGTGAAACTGTTGCAGGTACACAATGTCTTGCAAAGGCAAACGACGCCGACGACTGGCATTCCAATTTCCCACTTTGGTGGCGTGACGTCATGCAGGTTGTCTTGCTCGTTCCACATGTGACATGTCGATCTCCGAACGCGTTGAACAATGATCTTGACCTGTACGACCCCGATTAGCGCTCTGTAGTCTCATTCCACAACCTTCTTGGACCCTGGCAACGCCGATTTTCGATAAAAGCGAAGCAAGATAGAACCCCAACATCAAGTTCATTCACATCGCTCTATGTTCTCATATCTATCCCACGCATCCCCAAACCTCTATTTAGGCCCCGTCTTACCCGTCGGGATGCAGAACAGCACCAGCCTCTTCCCCTTGGGCCCCTCTTCACCATCCTTCCAGTCGCCGAGCCCCTTATCAACACGGTAGTATCCACGCCTCTCAAGCTGGATAATATCATCCTTCTTGAGCTGCGCGGCCGCCTCGTCGCACCACGCCTCGTCCATCGTCTCAGTCACAGGGTTCAGGAAGTCCTCCATGTTGTCCTCCTCCTGCAGCACGTCCTTGGTGATGAGGTAGTCAAAGTCCCACAGCTCGGCCGGCACCAGCGTCTGGCCCTGCGCCGCGAGCCACGTGACCTTTTTCTCCGTCTTCTTGACGTCGCCCTGCAGGTTCAGCTCGCACGTCAGGCTGGGGATCGGGTCACCGCCCGCGATCTGGCGGACGAACGCGTTGCCCCACGCCATGAGCGTGATCTCCTCGCCGTCCTTGAAGCTCTTGGCGTCGGCCTGGTCCATGAGGAGCTCCGACGCGAAGACGACCTTCTTGGTGCCTACGTCCTTGTTCTTGGGGTGCTTCGGCCGGTCGGTCGAGAAGGGCTCGGCGGGGGCCTCGGCGCCCGTGACCGTCACCTTGACCACGTCCTTCTTGAGGATGGCGGTGTGGCGGGGCGCGATCGGGTCGATCTCCTTCTTGTTGCTGGCCCAGAAGTTGGTCCAGTCCATGGTGACGACGTTCCGGCTGGGGCCCTGCTTGAGGATGAAGTCGCGCAGCGCGGGGATAGTCATGCCGCGCCGGCGGACGCCACGGATGGTCGGCATGCGCGGGTCGTCCCAGCCCCAGACCTTGCCGGTATCAACCAGCTTGGCCAGCTTGCGCTTGGAGAGGAAGGTCCGGATGAAGTTCATGCGGGCAAAGTCCCACATGTAGACCTGCCGGAGCTTGAGCGTGTCCAGGAACCACTGGTATTGAGGGTTGCGGTCCGTGTACTCGGTGGACCTCAGAGCGTGCGTCACGCCCTCGTAGCTGTCGACAACAGGGCAGGCGAAATCGTACATAGGGTACAGCTTCCACTTGGTGCCGGTCCGGTGATGGGGGGTCTCGACGTTGCAACGGTAGATGACGGGGTCTCTCATGGCCTTGTTCGGGTTGTCGACCGAGACCTTGGCGCGGATGCAGTTCCGTAGACCCTCCTCGGAGCCCTGCTTCATCTCCTCGAAGATGCGCAGGTTCTCCTCGACGGACCTGTCGCGCCGCTTCGATGCGATACCCTTGAAACGCTCGTCGCGCATCGTCTCCTGGTCCGTGTCGTCGGCGTAGGCATGGCCCTCCTTAATGAGCCGGACGCACATCTCGTACAGGTAGTCGAAGTAATCCGATGTGTAAGACAGCACGTCGGGCTTGATGCCCATCAGGGCGAGATCCTCAATGATGGCATCCTGGTACTCCTCCTTCTCCTTGGACGGGTTGGTGTCGTCGAGGCGGAGGCGCAGTGTCCCGTTGTAGGCCTGATGAGCGAAGTAGTCGCTCAGGAGGGCCGCCTTGGCGTGTCCAATGTGCAGGTATCCCCTGGTCTGAGTCAGTTGCTGGTCGTTTTGACGGAACGACAACGGGGCGACTCACGAGGGCTCGGGCAAGAATCGTGTTACGACGCCCTTGTCGGCGTTCTGCAGCGCGATGGCATAGCTGGCACCGGCCTTGCTCGCGGCAGCAACCTTGGCCTTGGCGGCGGCATCCTTTGCCAGGATCTCGGCCTGGATTTCGGGGTGGTTCTCCTCAATGAACTGGAACCAGCGGGCAAGGTTAACGAGGGTGCCCCGCTTGATGAAGGACACGGCCGCGCGGTTGCCACGGAGGGCCTGCCAGATCTTGGTGTCGATCTCGCCGAGTGTGTAGCCGTCGAGGTACGTGCGGAGGATCAGGTGCTTGTCGAGGGCCTTGAGCCGGGGCTCGATCTGGCGGAAATCCGCCGTGAGGAGGGCCTCGAGCGGCTTGAGCTCGTCCAGCTTCATCTTGGTGTTGACAGGTGTACAATTGGAGGAGGACAATACGGTGAGTCGAAGAGCGCAGGTATTCCTTCGCCGATCTGAGTCAACAACAAGGCGAGACGTCTGCAAACTTTTGGAGGGGCAGCAGCCCAATCTGTGGCGGGGTAGCTTACAGGTTTTGCCGGGCGGTGAGTCGCACCCCCGGTCTGAGATGAAACCCCTGTTGAAGACCCCTGTCGGTTTGCGCCTCACAATCGAGGCTTGCTCGCGAGGCTTGCGCAGGGACCCAACTTTTTTCTGAGCGTGCGATTGAAGGTCAACATCGAGCCGAATCCGCGACATATCTCAGCCTCGTGTTTGGCACCGCACCGACACGATGGCCTCCCTCAACCAGTGCTTTGCCTCTTTGGCAAGGCTCACACTAGCAGCCTCGACCAGGCCAACAGCAGCCCCAACAATACCCAAATTTCTCCTGCCATCGGCGGCGGCACCCTTCGTTCGGTATGCCTCCGGCGGCGGCGGCATGCGCAAGCGCCCGACGAAGAAGAGGAAGACATACAAGACGTTCCGCTCCTACGACCTCTCCCAGATCGAACAGTACTCGCTCTGCGATGCCATGCGGCAAGTCCGGTCTTGAGGCCCGTCCGCCTGCACAACCGCTAACTGCCGAGCAGGTATCTCCGCGCCATCGAAGTCGGCCGCCCGCCCGCCTCGGTGAAATACGACCTCGCCATCAAGCTCAGGGCAACACGGGGCGGCCCCGTCATTCGCAACAGCATCCGCCTCCCCTTCCCCGTCAAGACCGATACGCGCATCGCCATCGTCTGCCCCGAGGACAGCCCCCTGGCCGCCGAAGCACAGCAGCTCGGCGCCGTAGCCGTCGGAGAAGAAACTTTGTTCGAGCGCATCCGCCGGGGCGACATCAACTTCAACAGGCTGATCTGCCACGTCGACAGCCAAGAGGCGCTGAAGAAGGCGAATCTCGGCAAGATCCTCGGTCCCAAGGGCCTCATGCCCAACATTAAGAACAAGACCATCACACGCGACATCAAGGCGACGGTGCAGGACATGATCGGCGCCGACGACTACAGGGAGCGTGACGGCGTTGTGAGGATGGCGGTCGGGCAGATGGGGTTCACGCCAAAGATGCTGCAGGCCAACATCAAGGCGCTGATGGGCTTGGTCAAGACGGACATCGCCAACACGGATGAGAACCATCCCAAGGCGCTGGACGAGGTTGTGTTGAGCACCACGAACGGGCCCGGATTTAGTTTAGACGGCAGTTTTCTTCCGACGGATGAGAAGCTGAAGCCCGAGGACCTGGAGTCAGTCATGTAACCTTCTGTATCATAGATGCATGTACAATACCATAATTTCATGAAGCGTCGAAAGGTTGGGTATCTTGCTAGGACTGTAATGCTGGATGTGCGCCCCTTACTTTTCCTTCAAGACCCTGACTGCCTCGGCCTCCGCATCAAGGTTCCTGTATATCCCCAGGTATTTGATGACGCGCTCCTGGCCCTTTGGCCCGGCTTTGCGGGCTTCCTTCAACGCCGTGCTCAAGTCGAGCAATATCGTGTTGCGGCACCGCGCCATCCTCTCCTCCGTCTTTTTCACAAACGGCAGATCGCGGCCGATAGAGTCGGCAAGCCCCTCCGCAAGAAGATATTCCCTCAACAAACCAGCCAGCTTTGCCGGGCTACTGCTGAGGAATCCGACATCCTCCTCCTCTTCCTCCTCCTCGCCGTCACTCCCCGCATAATCAAAATCATCCCCCCAATCCTCATCTTGCCCCTCGTCATCCTTCCCACCCTTCTTTCCTCTCTTCCCAACCTCCCCTATCGCCAACCTCCCCTCCAACCCCCCAACCCTCTCCTCCAACTCCAACATCCTCCTCCCCATCTCCACGGCGCCCTTGACCCCCGCCAGCTCCTCATTCACCCTCCCCACCTCCACCCTCCTCTCCCTCACCCTCCCCTGCAACTCCTCCACCGCCCTCCGAAACCCAAGCAGCGCCACCCTCACATCCTCAACCCTCTCCTCCCCGCCCTTGAGCTCATCCCCCAGACTGAGAAAGGCAGTGTAATTCGCGTTGACTAGTTCCAACAACTCGGCACTAATCGCCGCGCTGCGGTCGCGTAGTTCGGAACGTAAGTCTTCGAGGGTTTGGTGGCGTGATGCTGGGCCGCCCGTGTGCAGCGCCGAGAGGTAGGCGGCCGGGTCGAAGTCGGGGGCGAGGAAGTCGGCGCGGGAGAGCGCGGCGGGGAAGGGGAGGGGGATGGCGTCGTCTAGTTCGGAGTCGTCGTCGTATTCGACTGGTGGTGGGGAGTCTGAGGTGGTGAGGTTGGCATTGGAGGTGTGGGTGTAGGCTTGCGAGTGGGAGGATGTTGGGCGTGAGTGGGTAGGTGGGAGGGTGAGTTGCGCCATTGTTTGGCTTGGTGTGGGTTGGGCCGATTATTTGTGGTAATTTGCAAGCCGCGGAGTTTGGTGATGTAGTAGGTGAGAGGTGCGCGGCTTGGGTTGGCGATGCATGTGCCCAAGTTGAAGGCAGGTTGTTGTTGACTTTGAGCTTCAAGTTCGGCAGCAACAGAAGCTTGGCGCCAGTGGGTCCGTGCGGACCGTGGTGATCCTCACAGATTTGAAGCTTCCAGTTCCATCCGTACCTCCTCCCCCAGCAAGGTAGTTAGCAATTTCACGACAAAACCAGGCTGATACTCGTTGAGGATCTTCGCAAGGCCACCATCTGAATCTGGCGTTCTGGCTCACACGATCTGACCGAGATGGAGGTTCAAGAGTCGCACTCCGACATCGCTCAGTTCCGTTCACAGGTTCATCAAGGTACGCGGGCCGTGCCAGCAACATATTGGTTCTTGAAACCTTGGCCTCGGGCAACCAATTACCTGAGTAAATCCGCCCGCCATCCTTTCTGTTCTCCTTGTCTGGCCGCGGGTGCTGTCTCCGAAATCTCGGAAGAGAACTTGAAGTGCTATGCATCTCCGATGCATGAGTGGCTCCATCTGCCCGCACTAGGCCGTTTTCGGAACCAGCGCCATCTAATCTTATCAATCAGTGGTCCGATCCGCATCTCCATCTCTTTGCCGAGTCATCACACTCGCAGGACGTACGATTTTGGGTGCTTCCGAGTCCCGCCTTTTCCTGCGTCGGTTCCCGGTCGGAGCAAAAGGACGAGTTTTCTCATCGGTCTCCAACGACGCAGATTGCATCATCAACCCCCCTTTGATCACTCCCTCTGAGCCTCCTTGTTTTCTTGCGGACAAGCGACAGCACCTCGGTCCTTGTGCAACGAGCCTCGCACACCTGAGCCGAGGGTCTCTTTCCATTCCTGGCGACCAAGCTTTTTGTTGAGATTCCAGCGGTTCCGGTGCGGGATTTCTATCTCGTCAAGAGAGCGATCACCTCCTAGACGGCCGCCATTCCAAGCAGCCTCACCCAACCGGCGATACCTGGAAGTCGGCCTTGTTTTCGTTTACGCAAACGCACCACAGTAATTGATTCTATCAGCCTAGGGGTGCGACTTTTGGCGGCCTGGAAAACTTTTGCGACTAAGATTCGCCTCACCCTGCGACGAACTGCACCGGCCGGCCAAGCCATCAGCATGGCGGCTGTCGTCACTGTCGCACCAAACCCCGGTGCGAATGCCCGGAACGCGGATGCAGTTTCGTCGAGAGCGCTGTCCATCATGACCGCCGTCAACGACTCATCGAGTTCCGTATCCAGCCCAGCTTCAGCAGCCTCGCCGTCAAACTTCTCCACTCCCACATCTTCCTGCTCAACGGGGCCCCAAGTCGCAATTCGGCCCAGCACCTCGAACAGACCACCCTCAATCATGCCTTCGGGCGCTCTGAGCGGTATGGCCGGACCGTCCATCATGTCGCCGGCCTCAGCCTCGCAGCCGCGGACGCTGAGCATGACCAGCAAGGAGTGGGTCATACCCCCTCGGCCGAAGCCCGGCCGTAAGCCTGCCACCGACACTCCGCCTACCAAACGCAAGGCCCAGAACCGGGCAGCCCAAAGGGCGTTCCGAGAGCGCAGGGCGGCCCGTGTCGGAGAGCTGGAGGAGCAACTCGAGGAGGAGAAGGCTGCCCATGAACGGATAGTCGGGGAGCTGCAGGAACGCATAAGCAACTTGGAGGTTGAGACGCAGACTCTCCAGTCAAAGTGCCAATGGTTGGAGTCGTTGCTGGAAAAGGAACGGCTGGGCCGTGCTGGCATGGCTGGGAATTGGGACAGCTCCCAGCAGAGCGTCTTAAGGAACGGCATGTCACAGGTGCCAGGCCAAGTCGACACATCATACTCTATGCGGCCATTGCAGCCGGCGCCGCCTCCAAATAACACAACACGATCGGGCCACGCCGTCGAACCTCGGGCGCCAGCGCAGCCATTCTCCATCTCTCAAATAGTCTCGCCGCCCGAGGAAGCGACGCCGGTCGACATGGGCTGCGGCAACTGCCAGGCGACCGGCTCTTGCGCGTGCGCGGACGAAGTCCTACGGGACGCGGATATCCCTATTGGGTGCGGGAAGTGCACATTGGGCACCAGGTGTGAGTGTCTTGAGAGCCTGAGTGCCCCAGTCGCCGCCACAGACCTGAAGCGGCCGCATTCTCCAAGTTCACCATCATCACCACTCCCCGAAGAGAAGCGGCAACGCTCCGACGCAGGCGTCGTCATGGAGACCGACTTCACAGCCATGTTCTCGTCACAAGACCAGAAACAGCTGGCCCAGTCTGTATATGCGCCGACTCAGACACATACCCAGCCTCTGACCTCAATCGAGCCCAGAGACTCGTGCGGGTTCTGCAAGGACGGAACATACTGCGTTTGCGCCGACTCCATGTTGACGTCCGCCCCCTTGCTACCCGCTCCAAACCAGCAGATGACCGAGCAGACGCAAGAGCACACGCCTCCCCCATCCGAGGATGACGTGGTCGTACCCATGCCCATGGAAGTCACTGCTACCGGAGCCATCAAGCTGCCTGGGCCGCGCTCCCTACAGCAGAAGCAAACCACCAAACCTTCCGCGAGGGCCGGAGGATGCGGCCCCAACGGCCCCGGCACATGCGCTCAATGTCTTGCCGACCCCAAGTCAGGCCTCTTCTGCCGCTCACTGGCCGCCAACTTCCAGAAGAACAACCCGGGCAGCTCCGGTGGTGGATGCTGCGGAAACGGCGGACCAGGCGGCTGCTGCAAGTCGGGACAAGCACAACCACAAGCACAACCAGACGCCGGCCCTCTCCCTCCCCAAGCACCAGCTGCGGTGAGGGCTGCCACCGGCACCAGCAACCCCACAACCGGTTTCAGCCTCAGCCTCTCCTGCGCCGACGCTTACAAGACCCTGTCCAGCCACCGGCACTTTGAGCAAGCCGCCGATGACATCGGGTCATGGTTGCCAAAGCTCAAGGCCCTGCCTGTCCCGCGTCCACAGGGCCCTATGGGCGGCCGCGGCGGCCGAGACGGGCGGGCACCGATTGAGGTGGAGGCTGCGAGTATTATGAGCGTGTTGAAGGACTTTGATGTTAGGTTTGGTAGGGGTGAGTAAGTGAGTGAGTGATTTATCGAGGGTCAGACCCCGGTCTTGAGAAGCAGGGGGCTTAACCGGGGAAGGAGTTGGGGTGAGCCGGTGCAGGAGGGGAAGGTCATGTGTTTTGCCGTCTTGGTTGGTTTCGACTTGGTCCAAGGGGGATGGGAAGAGGGGAGGCAGCGAGTTGATGGCTCATGCGGCCTGTTCTGCGGCCGGGTTAACAAACTTTTGTCGATCCCGCTTTTATTACGGGTACGATAGCTTCCGGTGCTAGTGTTGAAGGTTGTCGAATGTCACTTGCATAAGCTAGCGGAAAGGATGGGGGTGGGATTGGGAGGCGTCCGATCTCTGGGAGAAAATGGCGGTTTGCGGGCTTAAGGAGTGAGGGGAGGGGTCAATTGGCATGGTATTGTACATTCATTTGTTACCTAAGGCTTTCCTGTTTCTTATGGCGTTGACCTGGTCCTGGTTTGGGTTCAGAACCCGCAAAAGCAATGACTATAAAAGATACGGATTCAACCCCCTCGCTGATGCTTGTGCTTGACGAAGTACGTTACGACTTGCAGAATGCATGCACAAAACCCTCACCGGATCACACCAGTTGCACTCCCGTATTGATTACGAGGTCCTGCATGCTGCGAAATGCATCACAATGCATTGTCCGAGATGGCTCGCATAGCACACTGCGTTGGGCCAGATCTGTACAAATCTGCGGTGAGCCCGAGAAGAAAATGTGAAATCCGACATGCTGAACGGATAGAGATGCCACTGCGGGTTGACCAGTGTGAAACGGTTGCATGTACAATACACGTGTGGGCCGTTGAATAGGGGGCCGCCCCAACGGTTCAAAAAGAGTCTGGGGAAACGAATGTGACTTGGGATGGTGTGACAGTCGAGAACAACTCGATGACAGACATCGGGAGCATCGGGAGGCCGAAGCGCCAATGGAAGGTCACAGCCCGCCGGATTCGGACGCTTTCGAGTGGCAGCGAGCCGGGAAAGCCAAGGCGGGTGTCGATGCTCCAACCAGAGGGGTCGGAGAGCGAGATGCAAGATCTCGGCCGTTTGACAATTGCCAGCTCAACAACGGGAGGTCGCACATCACCCCACTCCCCACCGGCGGAAATGGGTCAGACCGGCTGTGCGGGCTGACCTCGTCTGGTCTCCTCGCGTCTGACTTGCAGTTTGGCTCGACGGAACATGGGCGATGGTGACAGCAGACAGGCACACCTCGACTGCCGAGAACGGTGCCGCCGCCCCTGGATACCTGCGGAATGGGACGATGCTGCGGCAAGGGAGCTTGGAGGTAAGGGCGAAGGCCAAGCGCAGCGCCGGGTGGCGGCACTTGATTGGGGAAGAACGGGGGACACTGAGGTGAGCTGGCATGGCGCCCGGGACGAGATCCTAGCTCGAACATGCAAGCAGGTTCCGTCCTCGTGGTCTTGGGGGTCGTGGACGGCTCACATTGGACGGCGTGCGGCGTGGCAGCCGATTTGGACCGAGTCCCTGCGGGGCGAGGCATGCAAGGCCAGCGCAGCGGGGCTGTGGTCTGAAGGTTGAGGGTTCAACAAACCTGCTGGAGGGCAGGGAAAGACTCGGGGTTGTTCAGAAGTCTCGGAAAGGAGATGAGAGACAACTGGAAAGGTATACTTGTCTCGGAATGCCAGCCATTTCTTGCCACTTTACGCGCCGTGGTAGGGTCGTTTGCTGGACGGGTTTGGTGCGCTGGCAGCTCCCGTCGTTACCATCGGCAATTCTGGGTTGAGATGGATGTGGTTGATCGAGGTTGGGGTACGAGGTGAGCCCCCCGAGGACTCCGTACGGAGCCGAGAAGCGAAAGTAAAGACGGGAACCAGGATGTAGAAGAGGTTGAACAGAAACAAAGTTGTGATCTGCAGACGGAGCCGAGTGTCGGGCTTCCATCGGGCTTCCGCAGTAAGAATGAGAAGAAATCCATGCCTGCTTTGGGGTCAGCAGCCAGCTCAACAAAAATAAAATCGGGCAAGCAAGGAGGAGAGTTTTGTGCGAGGGAGCAAATGCCGTGCTGCAGCTGGCCGGGAAAGTTGACAACTCCCGTCACGGCTCCTCATCTGCCTGGATTTGGAGCTCGGTTTGACACGACAGCGGAAGGTGAGGACAACGCAATTCCACTTGAGCATGGCAGTCGAATCGCCCACTGCAGTTGTGGACGACTTGTCCTTATTGGGATTAGCGCGCTGTGTTAGCGGCGGCCGCCTGGGCTAGCGGCTGGCCGTCCCTTTTACGGTACCCCACGCTCCCACCGAACGGGCATCAAGCACGGAGCGGCGCAAGTTGCGAGCTGTGGGAGCTGCACGAAAACACGCTCCCTTTTCGTCCCTTCCTGCCGTCATCCTGTCAACCGTTCCGTCGAAGATCAGACCGCACCCAGACAACACCGCACGGCCGCCGCCGCTCCTTCCTTCCGACGATACCATGTCCTCGCGGGACACTTGAGCCCAGAACCTTGGTCGCAAGCCGACCAGAGCCGAAGCTTCCACCGTCTCGCGCCGTCGCCAACGTCGCGTCCAGGATCACGGCGCACCTCGTAAAGACAGCGCCCGAGCCGGCGCATAGCGACGCGCTGTTTCCCCAGTCAAGCGACCCCGAGAACTCTCCCCTGGGAGCATATGGGCGATCGCTCACGCCCACTCGATTCCCCTCATGGGCCCATTATGATATCCATGCAACGCTCTCTCTCGTCGCCCGTCGCCATTCACCCGTCGCCGCGTATGTTGGAGGAGCAGGTTCTTGGGACGTCCCAATGCTGACTTGTCTCCCCGCAACCACAGCCCAGTCGGCTCCCGCCACCCCAGCTTCCCGGTCGCCCACGCCGTCCCCGTCCGATAGCTATGTCGAGGCTCCGCGCTCCCGGCGGTTGCGGTCGCGAAGCCCGCCCCGCGCGACAAGGGATTTCATGACCGCCACCAGCCGCCGCAACGACGACTTGCCCCGCCGCTCTTCGGTCCTCCATGTCCGCAGCTCGAGTTCAGCTCGCAGCAAACCGATAATCGACCAGCAGAGCACACAGTCGACAGCGCCGGGCCCAACTGACTCTTCCGACAGCCTCGAGACTACCGGGTTCCCTCCAGCCCTGTCCGACGATAGCCATGGCAACATGAAGTTCCTGCGACCACTGCTGACCGACGTGTCACTGTACACAAACACTAACCTCGGCCCGGAGAATGAGGGGACAAGCCTGGAGGAGCTTGCGCACCTTGTGCGCCTGTCCAAGTACCAGGAGCGCAAGCGCGCAAACACCAGGATCCGCCTCCAGAGGAGTTTGGTATCTACGGCCCTGTCTGCCCGGCTGATGCGATGCGGTGAGATGGCCCATCGGAACCTGGTGGATAGCTTCCGCGGAGATGACAAAAAGACCTTCGCCGCGCTGTACAACGCCGTCATTGATGTTCGGAGGAGCTGCGACGAGACGCGCCGCTACGCGCTGCTGGAACCAGAGATGGAACTCCTGCAGTCGCCCGGCTTCGCCTCGTCCGAGAACCTGGACAGCCCGACAGGATCCGTCGCTGGCTCGACCGTGTCCCCCAACGCTGTGACGCCCTTTTTAAATGACATTTCTGCCTCGGCCCGGGAGACCTTTCTGAATTTTCTCACGCAGATCAGGACTAACCCAGACTACCTGGCCACGCGCATCGCGTCCCTGAAAAACTCGGAACTTGCGGCACTCACAAGCTTCCACCAGACGCTCGAGCCCATCGAATCAGTCCTCCCTTACCACAGCCGGTCGTCTGGCCGAACCACCTCGGGGAGTTCCACGTTTCCTGGATCCGGCGGCGCTGGAGGGTCGGGCAAGGAACGCAGTGCGATCGAGCGGCTGCTCTCTTTTCAACGCCACGATCCCATCTCGGCCCTGATACACACCTGCTTTGCCAACTCCGCGGGACCAGACAGTGCCGAGGACAAACGCCGGACCGTGACCTGGGCCAACGCTTGCGCTCGTCTGATTTTGGCGCCGACCACGGGCAGCGAGCAGACCGTCATCTCCGTGCTGAATATCTGGGTCTCCATGCGTGACTGGGCCGGGAAATCCAACATGGAATGGTACCTGATGAAAATCCTCGAGGATGGAGCCTTCTTGCTTGACCGCGCCGAGGATCAGCACGGAACCCGCTTCAACCTTTCGGACTGGTCGTCCAAGGACCAAATCGCGGCTGACGAGTTCTACACCCGAGCCGTCGACGAGCTGTTTGAGGTTATTGATGACGAGGACGCTACGGGCATCCCCGAAGGCCTGCTGGAGCTTGGAAACGAGATTCTCAAGCGCCTGAATCCGAAGTACGCGGAGAGGACCCGCGTGTGGCTGGTTTCCAAGTACCTGTTCACCGTCTGGTTGCTCGGGGTCGTCATCCACCCGGAGACGTATGGCATGATGGCCGAGTACCACATCACCGAATACGGCCGCCAAAAGATTCTCAAGACCGTGGCCATGCACGCCCAGAAGTATGTTGTTGACATGCTGCACAGCACAACCCCAGTGTCGACGCCGCCCAAGGTCAAAGGCCACATCGAGAACATCTGCAGCCGCTTCAAGGACCCTTCCGGATACCGCAAGAAGCCCAGGCTCCTGCCGGCCAGGTCCATTCCCTCCTTAAGAGAGACGGCCGAGGTCCGTCCCTATCTTGTTATTAGCCCAGCGGATCTTGCCACGCTTGTCAACGCCCTCTTCCCTGAAAAGAGGCCGCGGTCCGCACACTCCAGCGGCCTGCGGTCTGGCGCCCCCTCCGTCTCGGGATTCTCCGCCATCTCACAGCCCATGTCTATCAGGACGGCACCAAGCACTTTTGATACCATGTCGGTCCTCAGCACGAGCGCCGAGTCGTCCTTTAGCGACGCCACCACATCCAGGGAGCCTCTTCTGGAGGAGGAGGGCTCGCATCGCTATTCCCCTCCCGCTCAGGAACCGGTTGTCCAGACGCCAAACACCTACGAGGATGACGGGTACCGCTTGCGGTTGGCCATGCACGAAATGACGCAGACCTTGGGCCAAGATGTTGTGTACGGCCTGTGCCATCCGTGTGCAGAGCGGTGGGCCGTCTTGTTCATTTCACCGGATGGGAACAGGCTGTCCACTCATATGACATTTGATCCGGACGAGGAACCTGAGAACGATGAGAACTCCTCAGATACCAGTGATACCGAGGGTGAGGACACTGACGAAGGGCGCCCGGAGCTCGACAAGGACTACCACCAACTGCGGGACTCCATCCTCAAGCTCGTTCAGGAATACGAGATACCCCAGAGCCTGGAGAGCGACGGGACCAAGCAGCAAACCTTCAGCAACCGTGCATCAACCCTCAAGAAGTACCGAAACAAGAACCGTGTCATCACCATGGGGAGCCGCAACCCCTACCGTCAAAGGGCCGCAAGCATCGCGAGCAGCATCGCCGAGAGCCCTCCCAAAAGTGCCAAGGGGAAAGAAGCGGACCAGGCTGCGGAGAACTCTTCGCCGCTCACCACTATGCTGACCGCAGCCTGCTCGCAGTCTCGGGCTCAATCTGATTTCGTTTCCGCACACCTGTATTGGAGGACGCTGCAGCAACTCAACGCCCTGACGTCGGAGTCGCTGCGCCGGGACGGCTTCGCTGCGCTGCTCAACATTTTCTCGCGTGGTCCGCGCGACTCGATACGCCGTTCCGCCGCTGCGATTGAAGAGTACGATGCCTGGCTGATCTGGCTGAAGCAAAGCCAAGAGCGGGCCGAGGGCCAGATCGAGAGCATGATGCGCCGCCTGCGAGCCCTGCGCGACAAGATGTGGTACGTCACAGACGTGCGCAACTCGGCGCCGTACGAGGACTCGCGGAACGTTGCCGCGGCGCTCAAGACCATGGGCGTGCCTCGCCGGTGGGCCTCTTTCCAGCGCATCAAGAGCCACATGCAAAGGGGTCCTGCATCGAACTACATCTTCAAGACGGAGTCCCAGGTCCTCGAACTTCTGGCGGCGCCTGAGGACCAGGGAGGACCGAACAAGCTTCGCGACGAGCAGGCAGAGAAGACGGCGCGCTGGCTGCAGCAATACGGGGTGGAAAACTTCTGCCAGGGCGAGGAGCGCATCCACCGCTTTTGCTGCGAGGTTGACAACTGCGTCAGCAAGCTCGTCGGCGACAGCATCATTGACGGCCCCGTGCTGTGGTCGAGTGAGCTGTTTTCCCGAGACCGGCGGGCGTTCGAGACGAGCAAAAACCCGCGCGACCGAGACAGGGACAACCAGTCGGTCTGGGATGACTCCGCCAGCGTCGTCAGTGACCCTGACAGGAGGTTCGTGTCCGTCAGCCGTCCGGCCTCAGTCAATAGCAGGGACCTGCGGGCCATGTCCGGGCACAACACAAGCCAGCTGTCTTTCGACTCGAGTCGCTTCAGCTTTTCACGCGCCAGCACGGCCATGTCGGAGGTTTTGGACGGGCCAGAGTACTTTGGCGCATCCTCTCCCGTCCACCAGATCGACCCCAACGCTACCTTCTGGTCGCCGTTCCAACACCGAGCTACTTCCCCCAGTGCTACGTCTCGCGCGCACTCGCCAACCACCAGCCTGACCAACCTGTCCGGCTCGTTCTATCCGCCGCACCACCAGCAACTCCCCTCACAGTCGCAGCAGTCCACCGGCCGCCCGGGCACGTCCGTCTCGTCCAACGAGACAGTGTACCAGCAGCGGCTGTCCGATGAGAAGTCTCGGTTCCTCACCGACCTGAGGCAGACCCTGACCAGCCTCCTCCTCTCCGACCTCGGCAACCTTGTTTTCGCCCGCGGCTCAGAAACGGACGCGTGGTTCGAGGGCCTGGGCCAGGAGTGCATCGACCGCCGGGAGGCGATCCAGCGCCGTGCGCGTAAAGCGCTGGCCAAGGATAAGAACCGCAGGTCCGCCAATGCCAAGTCGGGGTTGAAGCAGAGGTTTTTGGAGAACAATCGGAGTTTTGGTGATGTGCGCGGCGGCAATGATGGCTTAAGTGACAGGGCTCTTTCCGACAATCAGAGCCTCGGACCAGAGGCGGCTGGCGGCAGCCAGCGTGGCAGTCACCGTGGGAGCGTACACGGGGGCAGCATCCACGGCAATGAGAGCTCGGCGACAAGCGACACCATCTCGGCTCGGCGAAACAACAATAAGGAGCCGAGGAAGGAGCCGATGCCTGACTTCCCGTTCACCAAAGCCTATCAGCGACTCCTGAAGATGTTCTGCGTTCATCCAAACCCATATGTCAAACTTAATGCCCTCTTCGAGCTCGAGCATCTGATCACCGCCTCTTTGAACTCGGGGTCTCGGAGAGCCCGGTTGGCGTGGGCTCGCTCCGAGCTGGGCTCGGCGTCCTCCGCCACCGAGGAGCACGGAACCGCCGCTGCCGCGGGAGGCCGATCGCAGCCGCTGGAGGAGACGATCGACAACGTCAAGGAACGCCGCTCGCACACGATGATGCAAGCACCCAACTTCAACTCCGCACAAGCAGGCCGGACTCCAGGCGGAGGAGGAAGCAACACCGAAACCCGCTCAATGGTATCAGCCTACCCCGCCAACACGGACGCCATCGCCAACATTCTCCAAGCCCTCTTCCGGGACCCGACCCTCCGACCCAAAACCCTCTTCCGCGACCTCCAGTTCATCTCAGCCTTCGTCCCCGCCACGGTTCTCGACAAGACCGAGCGCGGCAAAGCCTTCTGGGACGCGGGCATCGCCGCGCTGAGCCTCAAGCAAGAAGTCTGCCGCACCATGGTCGAGGTGGCAGACGAGATTGTGAAGAACTACACCCAATCCCGCAACGGCCTGTCTGCCTCCTCGTCCGCCGCTGTTGGGGTTAACAACAACAAACCCCCCGGCAGCACAGCATCCGACTCTGCCACAGACCAACAACCCTCTCCATCCTCACCGGCCCCCTCCCCACCTCCTTCGCCATTACCACTATCAACCCACTCCCTCGCCGACGCCGCAAAAATGTGGACCATCACGGCAAAAGAGGGCGATCCCACCGCGCAGAGGGAACTGGCCATCTTTTATCTGTCGAATCCGGAGCTGGTGCCAAGGACGACGCTGCCGCTGTCGAAGCCAAGGGAGGTGTTTAAGCAGGCTGTTATGGAGAAGTATAAGGGGAGTGGGAGTCATCATCATGGTGGAGGGAGGTCAGGCGGCGGTGGGGGGTTGATGGCGGGTTCTGGCTCGGGTGGGGGTAGGTATCATGGGCATCATGGGCATCAAGGAATGGGTGGTGTTGGGGGTGGGGTTGGGGGTGTTGGGCTGGGAGGGGTCGGTAGTGGTTCAGGGGATGGGATGGAGGATGCGGGTGCTGGGCCGGGAGATGTCAGGAGTGATCCGGCGTTGATGTGTGTTGCTATCCACTGGATGGAGGCGGCGGAGAGAGGGGGGGATGAGTTGGCGAGGACGTTTATGGCGCAGAATGAGATTGGGGCGGGGTTGATGGGTTGAGGCTCATGCGAGGGGTTAGGGGGAGAGGGATGTTGAGGGATGTGTTTAGGTGTTTTTGGTTTCGTTTTGGATCTTTTTGTGTTTGCTTGTTCATGATACCTGATGCATTTGTTGTTGTATTTACAGGATAGCTCTTGGTCTGCGTTTGATGTTCTCAACTTCTCTGGGTTCCCTCTTGCCTGTTGTCCGATACCGAGGTCTGTTATGCCTTGACGCATCTGCATGTTTTTGAACAAACCCAGCATGAGTGTTGCCGACTTGGGAAGCTGGTTGGTACCCGGCAAGCCAGCGGCCCTGTCGGCGAGGGTTCGGTTGTCACCGCTGCAGTCCATGAAGATGCGGTCTCGCTTGGATATCGGCTGGAAACTTCGACAAACCCCTTGACTTTCATTTTTCTCTCGCTTGCGGATCCAACCTCTACCCCCGTACAGAATACCAGTACAGTCAACAGGAAAATTCATGCCTGATCATGACTACTCGTGGCACCCACCCACCTGCCCGCTTACTGAGGCCCAGCCAACAGACCGCGGGCCACGTTTGCCACGAGTACCTACACATCAATGTTTTTTTGAGGACCTTGAGGAAAGGAGTTGAGCCATCTTGCTACGGTGGAGCTTTTGGCGCAGAAAGACACAGGAAGTCAGAAAGCGCATGAAACGGCGAACTCGGTGCTGCCACACCGATGATAAAGCCAGCCTCAAGGCAATCCGCGATGAGCAAACGCGGGATCAATGAGATCCTCGAGTCCTTCCTTCTCCATGTCGCCACTTGAGCAGCGATCACAGCGAAAAGAGGTTTGAAGACATCAAAAATTACGATTCCGACGGCCCCGAAGGACAATCGAGAGTGACGGGCTCCACCGATGTGCAATGGCAGGCTATCACTCTGGTGCCCCTGCTTCTTGATCCAGGTGCACCCAATCAAGGTAAGTATGAAGAAGAAAAGGAAAAGAAGAGGTCAAGAATCTGGCGTCCTCGTAGAAAATTTATGGTCGCACATGGCTGGTCTGTGCGGCTGCTCGGAATCGCGGCTGCAATTGGTTCCGGCCACCCCACCACCGAAAATGTGGGGTGCTGGGCGGTCTGGCTTCCTCGGCGGCAGTAAAATGTGCCCCGCATTTTGAGTCATCTTTCTGTGCCAGATTGGTCCATGTCGGCGTCGGGCCGTGTCAAAAGTTCGTGAAACCCAGTGTGGACATTGTTGTTGTTTCTGAGGTCGTCCCAGGGTCTACACCACCAATTACTCTTGGCGAGATCCGATATCCGGCCAGAAGCAGTCCGACAAAATGCCGACCATCAACGTCGACAAGTACGCCCTGTTCGAGGAGCTGGGCGAGCAGTAAGACACCCAGCTACCCCGCCATGGCGCATCGCCTTCCTCGCTCGCTCCCGTAGTCTGACCCGACGACAACAGGTTCACCGAGGAGAGCTTCCAACAGCTGTGCTTCGAGTTCGGCATCGAACTCGACAAGGATACCGAGAATGACCCCTCGCGCCCCAAAGACCAGGCTCCCGAGCTGGCCATCGAGATCCCCGCGAACCGCTACGACATGTTGTGTTTCGAGGGTAGGATGTTGTTGGCACCATGGCTCGAGGGGACGGGATACTGATGCGCTGCCAGGCATTGCGATGCACCTGAACATCTTCCGTGGCAAGCATGCGACACCGAACTGGAGGCTGGTCGATATCCCGGAGGACAAGATGCAGACCCTCACCATCGCGAACGAAACCGCCCAGGTTCGCCCCTACGCTGCCGGCGCTATCCTCCGCAACATCAAGTTCACCCCCGCTTCCTACGAGTCCTTCATCAGCCTCCAGGACAAGCTTCACCAGAACCTTGCCCGGCAGCGTACCCTGGTAGCGTGAGTGGCTGCGCCCGGTCTGGCCGGCTCAGAGGCGGAATCACTGATAGTGTATGGGCAGGATCGGAACCCACGACCTCGACACCATCAAGGGCCCCTTCACATACGAGGCTCTGCCGCCAAAGGACATCAACTTCGTTCCGCTGAATCAGACCAAGGAGCTCAACGGTGAGAACCTTATGAGCTTCTATGAGACGGACAGGCATCTGGGGAGATATCTGCACATCCTGCGGGATAAGCCCGTTTACCCGGTGATTCTCGACGCCGAGAGGAACGTCTGCTCGCTTCCTCCCATCATCAACAGCGAGCGGTCCAAGATTACGCTCGACACCAAGAACGTCTTCATCGACATGACGGCGACGGATCAGACCAAGCTCGACATTGTCTGCAACATCATGGTCGCCATGTTCTCGAAATATTGCGCCGAGCCCTTCACCATCGAGCCGGTTAAGGTCATTTCGGACCACAATGGCACCACCCGCGTCACCCCAAGCTTGGCCACACGGACCATGGACGTCGAGGCCGATTACTTGAACCAGGTCTGCGGCCTCTCCGAGTCCCCCGAGTCGATCTGCAAGCTCCTCAGCAAGATGGCATACACCGCCCAGCCGTCCGAAGACCCGAAGCTCATCAAGGTTACGGTCCCGCCGACAAGAGCAGATGTCCTTCACCCATGCGATGTGGTATGGTTACACCGTTTCTTGTTTGCTCTGCTGAGTCCGCTGACCAAGTCCTAGATGGAGGACCTTGCGATTGCTTACGGCTTCAATGACCTCCCCCGATCCTCGCCAAACAGGTCAGTCACGATCGGCAAGCCGCTGATGATCAACAAGCTCAGCGATATTGTGCGCCACGAATGCGCCATGGCGGGCTGGGCCGAGGTCATGCCTCTTGTTCTCTGCTCGCACGAGGAGAACTTCGACTGGTTGAACCGCAAGGATGACGGCAAGACGGCCGTCAAGCTGGCCAACCCGAAGACGGTCGAGTACCAAGTCGTCCGGACATCACTGCTCCCTGGTCTGCTCAAGACGTTGAGTGAGAACAAGGCGATGCGCCTGCCGCTGATGATCTTCGAAGCCTCCGACGTCGTCTTCAAGGACGAGACTGTTGAGCGCCAAGCGAGGAACGAGCGCCACTGGGCGGCTGCGTACTACGGCAAGACCAGCGGCTTCGAGGTTGTCCACGGTCTCCTGGACCGCGTCATGACGATGCTGCGTGTCGCCTTTGTGACGCACGAGGAGGGCCTCACAGGGAAGAGCATCGACTTCGAGGTGAAGGCGAACCCCCAGCAGCAAGACGGCTACTTCATCAAGGAGATTGACGAGCCCACCTTCTTCAACGGGCGCGCTGCTGCCATCTACGTGCGGCTGAACGGCCAGCTGCAGCGGATCGGTGAGCTCGGTGTCTTGCATCCTACGGTGCTGGAAAAGTTTGATCTGAGGTATGGCCCCATTGACCTGATGCAGCTCAAGAGTCCCGCGAATACTGACCAGTTCCAGATACCCGGTGAGCACATTGGAGATCAACCTCGAGGTTTTCCTGTGAATTGCCTGCAATCATAGATGTCTAGAGCTGGCTCACGGAGCGTGTCGCCCAAGAATAGAGCAAGATTCAACCTCCACGCTACCTCCCTGCATCAGGCGCGGACTCGGTGTCGAGAGCTCGAGTATCGATATCGTTGTGGCTGCCCGTCCAGGGCATGGGGTGCGTTTTATCATGTCGAGGGATCTCCCAGGAAGACACAGCCTCGACCGCTCGGCTCGTATCAGCCACCAATGACAATGACACAGGCATCTTCGTCCCAACCGAGCATGTGCCCCCAGCAACACTCCAGCGCACATCGTGGGTGGGGGCCGACTCCGCCGTTGTGCGACTCACATGTTTGGCTTATGATACCGTATACGCGGCACCTTAGAAAAGGAGCTGATAGGGTCTGACGTTGGGCAGGAATCGATTGGAAGGAGTAGGTAGTGTAGGGGTTTGGACAAGTGCTGACAGGCTCATTTCATTGTCAGGGAACCGGGAGCCACACGTGTCGCCTCGTCTGGCTGTGGGATCGACGATTGCCCTTCTTGGACCGACTCAGCCGAGTTCTTGGGGGCCGGCAACAAGGAGTGAGACCCCGATTGGGGTCGGAGCTGGCTCCTACGCGAGCCCCGCCAATGGCCGGCATCATCTCATCTCATCTGGATTCCAGGCGCTGCAAGGACGATGCGTCAGCGGTACCGATTGGCCGGCGCACCCTGATACGCTGCCAAGGGCTGACAAGCTCATACATACGCGGTACTCGGACTCGACATCTTCCGTCAGCTGGGTAGAGGACAGCGCAGAGCGAGCGAAAATTCCCATTCTCGTTTTCTTTCTAGCGCGGTCTGACTCCGCCGTCGGACGCATCGATCTCACGAACTTTAGATGGACCTTCTGATTGGAGAGTCTGCGTCGCAATGAACAGATGGTGTTTCGAAAAAGCTGACGCACAACAGGCTCGGACGCGGACTTTGTCGGAGACTTTTGCGGGCTATCTCCGCAATTGCAAATCTCGGAGCCGTGCTGAATAAACTCCTGGGCCAGACTCCTTGGCAACTGCTGCCTTGTTCGAGGCTGGTGCGGCTGCAACCGTCCCAACGCGCTGGCGCAAGAACCCCTGGCGACAAAGGAGATTTCCGAGCTTCGATAAACCTTCTTTTCATGTGCGGCTCACTCTCGACGCCGATTGGGCCAAAATAGCGTCAGGCTGGCACACGGATGGATAACACGCCCGAGCACGAACCAGAGCAGATTGCGGCCCAGGCAAAAAGTTGGACGTCCCACGAAAAGTGGCCGAGAAAAGTCAGCATGGGCGCAATCCTCCGGGCCAAGCGAGCGTATTGTGCCGCTGCGGACCGCGCAGAAGGCGCCAGATGCGCCCTGGCTCTCACCATGATACTGTATGATTCATCAGCACTGCGGGTACGCAGTTACCGGACGAGCCGGGGTCTGCGCCCTACCTCCGTCCCCGTCCGCTCATTCAGTGCTGCTCGATGCAGAATGCGAGCATCGAGATGCGAATCTGATGCATTTATATAAGGAGTGCGATGCGTCCCCTTGCTTTGGCCTCCTCTCACATCATCACTCGGCATTCTGTTATCTCTCCTTCGTCATCCCCAACGGATACCCGACTACATTGTTGAATATCTAATTGCCACGTAAATATCTAATTACACACTCCCAGCGAGCACCTCCGGAACCATGCCGTCGCCCACTACCCCAGGGCCTCGGTCCTCGGACGCCACTCTTGCAGACGGAACCCGACCCAGCTCAAGCGAAGCGCCTGGCTCAACCTTGAGCCCTCCCCAAGCATCCGAAAATGAAGCTTATCTGACTGGCGGGAGCACCCGGGCTCCATCGACCGCTGGGAACGAGAACGAGTTAGACGAGAAAAAGAAGGACATGGAGAAGAGCGGCAGCATCAAGGAGGAGTCTTCGGCGGAGTCGGACGACATCGAATACCCCACGGGGTTGAAGTTTGCCTTCATTATTGTCGCCCTGGTGCTCAGCATCTTTCTGGTTTCCCTTGACATGGTACGTTCCTTTGTCCTCCCACCCCCCGGACATAGACGCCAGATCCTAACAAGACACCCCACAACAGACCATCGTCGCCACTGCCATCCCCAAGATTACCGACGAATTCCAAGGGCTAGAAGATGTCGCATGGTACGGCTCCGCCTTCTTCATGACGGTCGGCGGCTTCCAGTCAACATGGGGCAAGGTGTTCAAGTACTTCCCGCTCAAGATCAGCTTCCTGATCGCCATCTTCATCTTTGAGCTGGGCAGCTTGATCTGCGGCGTGGCGCCCAACTCGACGGCTTTGATTGTGGGGCGTGCCATCGCTGGCGTCGGCGCCGCCGGCATCGGTTCCGGCGCCTACACCATCATCGCCTTCACCGCGCCTCCCAAGAAGCGACCCATCTTCACCGGCATCGTCGGCACCGCCTACGGCATCGCGGCTGTCATCGGCCCGCTCATCGGCGGCGCCTTCTCGGACCACGTCACCTGGCGGTGGTGCTTCTACATCAACCTCCCCATCGGCGGCGTCTCGGCCTTTATCATCTTCTTCTTCTTCACGGCGCCGAGCGGGGCCAAGCCGGTGGCGGCCACGCTCAGGGAGAAGCTCCTGCAGATGGACCTGGTCGGCACGGCGCTCGTCATGGGCGGCGTCATCTCGTACATCCTGGCGCTGCAGTATGGCGGGCAGACGATGCAGTGGCGCGACGCGACCGTCGTTGGCCTGCTGGTTGGGTTCATCCTCATCTTTGCGGCCTTTGGTGTGTGGGAGTACCTCAACGGCGAGCGGTCCATGATCGTGCCGCGTCTCTTTTTCCACCGCGACGTCTGGGTCTCGTCCGTGTTTAGCTTCCTGTTTGCGGGCTCCTACTTCATCGTCATCTACTATCTGCCGATTTACTTCCAGAGCATCGACAACTCGAGCCCGACCGAGTCCGGCGTGCGCAACCTGCCGCTGATTCTTTCGGTGACCGTGGCCACAGTGGTGGCCGGCGGAGCCGTCTCGGCGACGGGCATTGCCGCTCCGGTGGCCGTCGCCGGCGCAGCCATCGCCACCATTGCCGCCGGGCTGCTCTACACGCTCGACATCGGCACCGACACGGGCAAGTGGATCGGCTACCAGATCCTGGGCGGCTTCGCCTGGGGCGCCGCCTTCCAGATCCCCATCATCATCGGCCAGGGCACGGCCAAGCCGGATGACATTTCGTCTGTTACGGCCATCATTCTGTGTAAGTTCCCGTCCCAACCGTTTACCTACCTTCAAGCCCATAGCTAACATTGCCCGTGCACAGTCTTCCAAACAGTAGGCGGCGCCTTCATGGTCTCGGCCGCGCAATCCGCCTTCGTCAACAGCATGCTCAACCGGCTCGCCACCTCGGCGCCCGACGTCAACCCGCTCAAGCTGCTGGCCACGGGCGCCACCCAGATCCGCGCCGTGTTCCCGCCTGAGCAGGTCCCCGGGATCCTGGTGGCGTACATGGCGGGCATCAAGATTGCGCTGGCCATTGCGGTCGGCGCGGTCGGGACCGCGTTTGTGGTGAGCTTGTTTAGCAACTTTAGGAGGTTGAAGACGGATACGTTGAAGACGGTGGGGGCGGCGTGAGGGACTCGAAGGGGGTGGTTTTAAAGTAATAGATGTGTCATGATTACGGGTTTCGGGGGTAATGGGGAGATATCCATCTTGTTTTTTGGGTTCCTGTTCAACAATGAGGGTGGTACATAGACGGCGGCAACGGCTTTACTCCCCTTTTGATCTGGCGTTTAGATGGGGGTATATGCAAACATCTAATTACACATTTGGGTGAAGATGAAGCCCCAGACGTTGCCCGAAGTGTTGTTGTGCAACGGAGTACCAGTCTGCTCAGTAGCTTCAGTCGCACATGTACTGCATGGCAAGGTACCGAGGCTTGAGGGATGGTAGGTTGGCTCGGTTGGTAGGCCATTGCTTGTTTATTATGTTGTCATATCAAAGCTCAACACAGCCTGCAGCACGGACGAGCGTGCACACCCCGCCATGTCATTGTTATTGTTTCCACCCTCCACCTCACTTACGTACTAATCCTGAGAGCCTGATAAAGATTGGCGGCCTGTGTCCCTGCCACTCACGAGCGGCGAGTCACAGCCTGACGAAACAGCTGAGAAACGGGTGTAAGTGAGCTCTGTGGCCACACCCGAATCCGAGAGTCATCAACACACAGTCTGGCAGCCCCCAAGCCACTTTTTAACCCTCAGATGACGCGGAATCGTGCAACAAGCGGCTCGACCTCGGTCCAGACGCGTCGACATCATACTGGAAGGCGATCAACGCTTCATCTTGGCAGAAAATATCAGTATATATGCGAAGCTCTGCACCCTGACCGGAGGACTCTCCGTCCTCACCACACATTTATCTGGCGGCTCGTTACCATCATTATGGAAACGAGGATAATTTTAGGTGTAATTTAAAACGCGGCTACCTGTCACTCTCCAAGCTCTCAGATCCTCCCCCGCTCCTCTGCCAGTCCAAGTAAGGGGACCTGCACGTTCAGGTGCAGCCATGTCGGGCTGGAGATACGCCTTCTCGCTGTCAAGCGATGCGGTGAAGGGTGCCACTCCCCCAGGGACCGTTGCCCTCATTGGTGAGTCTTCTTTTTCTTCCTATCTTTTTTCCTTTTTCCTTTTTTTTCTTAATTCTTTTTTCTTTTCTTTTTTTTTTTTACCAACTATGCTGCTGTCTCTCGTTCTCGTGCTGATAAAGAGGAAAACAGAGCACAGCGCCGTCTACCAAGACGGGCGCTATGTCGACCGCGTCGTCCGCTTCCCGCTGCCGACGGCGAGCCCGGCCGACCCCCTGAACTGGGCGCGATGGAGGAAGGTGGCGTGCATGGTCACGGTGGCGTTCTACGCCTTTGTGTCCAACTACATCTCGGCCTCCATGGCCCCCGCCCTCCCTGTCTGGAACCGGGAGTTTCGACGCGACCGCAGGCCGCTTAGCGACCTGATGGAGCTCGTCGCGGTATGTTTGCCCCCTTGGCTGTCCTCACTGTCGTCCCCCTTGGTTGCCCCCTTTGCCCTTCGCGATCTTGACCTCCCCGACGAACTCCCTCCCTCCTCACTGCCCGCTGCTGGCCTGCCTGGCACACTCCGTTCTGCTCTATTTCCTGACAATATGCTAACGACTAAACGTAGTTCAACGTCCTCGTCCTCGGCCTCGGGAACATCATCTGGGTGCCCCTGGCCAACGTGCTCGGCCGGCGTTTTGTTCTTGTGGTGTCGACCGTGGTGCTTGCTGCCGCTACGACATGCGGCATATTCTTTACCGGCTTCACCACGACCCTGATTATCCGAATCTTTCAGGGTTTTGGAAGCTCGGCGTCAGAGACCGTCACCCCGGCCGTTGTGGGTGACTTGTTCTTTGTCCATGAGCGCGGAAGTTGGATGGTATGTCCTCATCTTAGCCTGTGCATTTGAGATGGCGACTTACACGCTCCTACAGGCATTCTACACAGCCTCCCTCGCCAGCGGCTCCGTCGTGGGTGGCATCACAGGCGGCTACATCGCCAACGACCTCGGCTGGATCAAGCAGTTCTGGGTTGGGGCGGGTCTCACGGGTCTCGCCAGCATTGCCACCTTCTTCCTGGTGCCCGAGACCATGTTCGACCGGCCCAAGCACGCCCTCCCCCTGCAGCAGGACAACGACAACCGGCCCCAGTCATCCCCGTATGCCTCCATGATGATGATGTCCCCGGCCACCGGTCCAGGCCAACAACAACGGGCCTCGGTACCGCCCCGGATCAGCCTCATCACGCTGCCCTCGATCCGCTTCACGCTGCCGTCCCGGTATACCTGGGCCATGGCAATCGCGGGCGCGAGACGGGCATCGGGGATGCAGTCGGGAACGTCCGGTGCCACGACAGGGTCGAGGCGGGATGCTGGGTTCTGGCCGCCTGTCCCGAGCGTGCCGCCAGTTGCTGGGCCGTCTGCATCGATGCTGACTCCGACACCCGCCAACGCGCCCGGGATGACTTGGTACGACACCGAGTCGGAGTCGATCGAGCTGAGCGACGAGACGCGGCGGCGGGGTCAGCCCAAGCGCGGCGAGGGGCGCAGGGGCGCGGTCGGTCAGGGGTCCAGCCAGGGGAGCAGCGACGAGGGCAGCACTGGTCCGCAGCAGGGAGCGCCCTACACGTTCGCCCGCTCCCTCAAGTTCAGCCGGTACCGGGGCAACCTGCTGTACCAGTTCGCCAAGCCGTGGACGACGCTCGCGCTGCCCGCCACCTGGATCATCATGATGCAGTACGGCGGGCTGGTGGGCGGCGTGGCCGTCATCTCGACGGTGGGGCCCCAGATCCTGACGGGAAAGCCCTACCGCTGGGGCGAGCACGCCGGCCTGCTGTTTGTGGGCGCGCTCGTGGGCATCGTGATTGGCGGGCTGTGTACGGGCTTGCTGGCGGACCGGAGGCTGAAGAAGCTGGCGCGGGACCAGGACCATGGGTATGCTGAGCCGGAGGCGAGGATTGCGGTTATGGTGCCTTCGTTGCTGATTGGGACATGTGGGCTGTTGGTGTTTGGGTTCTGTGCGCAATACCCGGCCCAGTACCAGTGGATTGGGCTTGAGTTTGCGTATGGCATGGTGGCGTTTGCGCTGACGCAGGTGCCGTCGATCTGGTTTGGCTATGTGAGTGCCCCTGAGTTTGTTGTTTGACAAACGAAAGCTGACTGACCCCTCGCAGCTCATCGACTCGTACGACCAGCTGGCCAGCGACTGCTTCGTCATGATCTGCATCCTCCGCGGCCTGATCCCCTTTGCCTGGACCTTCTTTGTTGCTCAGTGGGTGGAGAAGGATGGCTTTCTGGTTCCGTTTGGCGGCTTCGCGGCCATCATGGGCGTGTTTTCGTTGCTCACCATCCCCGTCATATTCTGGGGCAAGAGGATGAGGATTGCGACGAGCCGTTTTGTGACTGCAAATCAGTAAGCATGAGGTATCATGACGCAGAGATAGATCGTAGAATAATAGTATACCTTAATTCGTTACCTTACCTCTCCCAAATTCCAAAGCAGAAACTTACTTAACGTTGTGATGCATCCTCTCGAGAGACCCAAGTATCGAATACCCATGGCCCTTGTCCAAATTCATGCCCTGGTTAGCATACAGAGTTGTGTTTGGAGACCTCGTGGTGTGGACAACTGGAAGTAAGGTAGGTACATGTACCTGAATTACCTGTAGGTACAAGACCAGCTCACCCAAGCACCTCCCACACCAGCACCGACTCCAACACCACACTGCCCCCCTCCACGGTCAACGACACGCCATCAGCCTCGGCATCAGGAAAGATCAAGTCCGAGATCACCGCCTCCCCCAGCCCGCCAAAGACCTCGAGCGAGCACACATCCACCAAGACACGCAACTGCACCGTCCCGTCCGGCGCGGCCCGCACCGTCGCCGTGTGGACGCCCCCCGCGGCGGCATCATACCCGACATTTCCGCTCGCCCGGCGGTCCACCGACAGCTGCCCCGAGCTCTGCACATAGCCGACGACGGTCTGTTGTTGCGAGCCGCCCGCCTCCACCTTCGTTCGCACCGCAAGCGCGAGCGTCGAGCCCGGGGACGGGGTAAACGACAGGCTGATGTCGAGCGTGCGGGAGCGGACGTCGGCAAGCAGCGGCGGCGGGAGTGCCTGGCCGGGACCGAGGGTTTGGTTGGTGATGTTTGCGAGGAGCCGCGTGTGGTACGATTCGAGCTCGCGGACGGGCTGCTGCAGGAACTGCAGTGGCGCGGCCTGCACCCCGGCGGCGGCGGAGGCGCTGCGTTGTTGCTGGAGCTGGAGCTCCAGCGTGCGCGGGAACGACAGCATGCCCTTCCAGGTGCTGGTCGGGGGGTCCCCGCCGTAGCTGTTCATGACGGACGCGAGGATCCTGCGCCCGTCCGAGGCGGGGACGCTCTCCCAGGTGAGGGCGCCGTCGAAGTCGCGGCCGTAGTCGAGCCAGAGGGAGCCCGGGTCGACGGGGTCCGCGGCGAAGACGGCGCCGTCGAAGGCGCCTGTGAGGCCGAAGACGCCGTTGCCGCCGGCGGGGGATCCCGAGGCTGGGGTGATGAGCATGACCCATTTCTTGGTTGTGGTGCCCTTGACGGGGAGCTCGAAGAAGTCGGGCACCTCCCACCCGTGGATTCCGCCGGGAAGGTCGGGGACGTGGTCGGCGGTGAAGTCGCTTTGCCAGGTCCAGGCCTTTGCATCGCCCGACGTCCAGAAGGAGACCTTGTCCTGGCCGCCGTGCGCGAGAACCATGACCCATTTGCTCGAGGGAGCGTGGTAGAAGACCTTTGGATCGCGTATCTCCCGGCCCCCGGTGGTGTCATGGGGCGCTTCCTGGGTCTGCGAGATGATGGGATTGCCTGCGTACTTGATCCACGTGGTGCCCTGGTCGAGACTGTATGCCAGCCGCTGATCCTGCACCCCCGTCGAAGGGAAGTAGCCGGTGTAGAAGGCGAGATAGGGTGGGTTGGACGACGATCCCAGCCCCGACAGATTCTGCGCGTCGAGGTATGCGGTCCCGGTGAAGGCTTGGATGCCGTCTGCACTGGGGATGGCAACCGGCTTGTGAGTCCAGGCGACCAGGTCGGTGCTGGTTGCGTGGCCCCAACAGAGGTCGCCCCAGAAGTTTCCGTTGGGATTGCGCTGGAAGAAGAGGTGCCACGTGGACCCGATCTTGATGAGACCGTTGGGCTCGTTCATCCAATTCTTGTCTGGCACGAAGTGGAAGACAGGGCGGAAGTCGACGGGAGGGGCGGCCGAAGGCTTGACGTTGGTGGGGATGCTCGTCGCGGTGGTACTTGTACCTTTCGTCGTGCTGGGGGTGGTGGCGGGGCTGAGGGTCGAGAGAACAGCGGTGCTGAGAGTGGTGCTTGTCGAGCTAGTGCTCGTGCTGCTCGTGCTGTTGCCGCCGGCGGTACCATCGAACGCGGACCCCAGCATCTTTGCATCAATCGAGACCCCGGTTGTACTTCCCCCAGTTGAGAAGAGGCCGACATCGATGCCTGTGTCCTGGGGGAAGATCTGCGCCGACAAGGTGACCTCGCCCACGCCGCCAAAGACCTCAATCGAGGAGGAATCGAGAAGGATGCGCATGGTGACCTTGCCGTCACTGCCGGGCGCGAGCGGCGCGTGATACGTGTTGGCGAACGTCCCATCAAAGCCGACGTTTCCAGACTTGGTTCGATCTACAAACATGCTCTTCGTGCCAAAGTCGTACCCGACCCGGGTCTGCTGTGCCCGGTCAGGGGTTGCTCGGAGAAGGAGGCCGAACTGTGCTGATGGCGAGGCCGCCCCCGGGGTCCTGTCGGAGAATGTCACTGTGATGTCGAGGGACTTTCCAGAGAGCGAAATGGGTTGGCTCCCCTCGGCCACAGCGGCCAGAACATTGGAATACGTCCCCGTCTGCAGAGCGGCCCAGTTGGCAACAGGCTGCTGGACGAGCGTCGCCCATCCGTTGACCGTCTTGAGTGACAGCTTCCGAGGGATCGACATCATGCTGCGCCATGGAGAGGTGGGAATGTTGCCCCCGTACTGCCAGTTGTTCATCCAGGCCATGCTGGTGCGGTCTGCAGACGCAAGCCCGTTGAATGTGGCGGCGGCATAGAAGTCGGGGCCCCAGTCCATCCAGTTGGTCCCGCGCGGCTCAGTGGAGGCGTCCGAGAAGGAAATCTCGTCCACCAGGACATGTCCCCAGCCAGCCGTACTGAGGTCGACAATCTCGATGACGGCCTCCTGGCCGAGCAGGGCTGTGACGTCCCAGCTCTTCGGCAGGAGCTGCTCGCTGTCACTCCCCGTGGCAGTGCGGACAACCTGGCCGCCGACCTTGAGGTTGACGCATTCCACGCCCGGGGCGTTGCCGCCTCCCACGAGGAAGTTGATTCGTTTCTTGGTGATGGTGAAGGGGGGCGAGACCAGAGTCCCAGTCGTCGCGTCGCCATTGTAGAAGGTGTTGACGAAGCCTCCCCGATTCCCAGTCACAACCTGCTGTCCCGCCAGCGTGCCCTGGGCCGGGCTCTTGCCGACCAGATCTCCAGTAGCGGTCCATCCGCGACTCGCAAAGGAGCCGGTGCCATTGAAACTGAAAATACCATCATCACCGGGCGGGGCAGGGGCGGCATCGCCACTGAAGGTGATATTGTCGACGAGTACATGTCCCCAACCGCCCGTTTGCTGATCCACAATCTCAATGACGGCAGTCTGGCCCATGTACTCGGTGACGTCCCAGGTCTGCGGGAGCAGTTTCTCCTCGTTGGTGCCCGTGGCAGTCCGCACGGCCTGCCCGTTGATTCTCAGGTTGATGCATTCCGCTCCTGGTGCGTTGCCGCCGCCAATGAGGAAGTTGATGCGCGGCCGGGTGATGGTGAAGGGCGGCGAGGTGAGCGTTCCGGTGGTCGAGTCTCCGTTCAAGAAGGTATTGACGAGGCCAGTGCCGGCGAATCCAGAGACGGTTTGCTGTCCAGGGAGAGTCCCCTGGGCCGGTGCAGCCCCGACCAGCCCCCCTGTGGCAACCCAGCCGCGCGACGCAAAATCGGCAGTGCCTTCGAAATCTTGGAATGTAACTTTCCCAGTGCCTCCGGTTGCTGCTGGACAGGCGCAGGAAACAGAAGGCGTGGTGGATGTCTGGATCGGAACCGATGTCGAGGTTGGAGACGGATCTGCAGGCGGAGTGTTGGAGTCCGCGACGAACGCCGTTCCATTGAAACTGCCGACCATGTATTGCGTCCCTGAGCCAACAACTCCCGGTGGCCCACCGGGGTTAAGTCCAATCTGTACAACCCACTTGGTGTTGGCTTCGTTCCCGTCGAGGGCAAGGGGGAAGATGCTCGGGCACTCCCAGACACCCCCGACTGCATTCATGGGGCCAAACTCGCTGGCGAAGGACCAGTCCTTCAGGTTGGGCGACGTGTAAAAAAGCAGCTTGTGGAGTTGGGCGAGCGAGATGACGGCGACCCATTTCTTGGTCGGCTCGTGCCAGAACACAAAGGGGTCGCGGAAGTCACGCCACTGATCGGCGTAGGGCGCTGGCGGGAGGGGGATGACGGGGTTGGCGGCGTCGTATGTCGTCCACGTCACGCCTTCGTCCAGGCTGTAGGCAATCGATTGGGCTTGCGTTCCGCCGGCGACTGGCTTGCCGCTGGGTAGAGTGACGGACCCGGGATACTAATAAGCGGAAGGACACAGGCACCATGAGACTCAGCCAGCACATCAAGCCATCGACGTTCAAGAGGACTCACATAAGAGGTGTACATGGCCACAAATGGGGCCTTTCCGTCTGTGCCAAAGCCACTGGTGTTCTCGGTGTCGGCGACGGCGGAGCCAGAGAAATACATCTCGGAGATGTTATCGGGGTAGCCACGCGCAAGCAGGGCCACAGGCTGCTCCCTCCAGTGGGTCAGATCATGGCTGGTGGCATGGCCCCATGACATGGCTCCCCAGGTGTTGCCTCCAGGGTTGTACTGGTAGTACAGATGGTAGACGCCATTGTGATAGAGGAGGCCGTTCGGATCGTTCATCCAGTTCTTGGCCGGTGTAAAGTGATAACGAGGTCGGTAGACCTCATTGTAGGTGGTTTGCGCGCTCACGGCCTGCGAAAGGGAGAGCGTCAGAAGCAGGGCCGAAGCAACGAAGGAAGCCATCCTGACAAGATGTGGCGTCTGCAGACGGCGAGTGCTGAGAGAATTGAAATTCCGGTTCGCGGCGAGGGGCAGGCTTTTTTATACATACATTCTTTTTCCCGCCCTCATGTTCGTCATCCGTGTGTCCAAGAAACTGGAGCGGTACGGATGATCCCAGGCTCGAAGCCATGTCCGCATCGACGCACCTTGTTTTCCCCTGCAGTTCCTAGGGTACCAGGTAGTGTCGGCTCGGTAAGGGACTCGGCCTCCTCTGGATGCTTGTGAATATTTCTCGAAGTCGCGGAAAAGTGGAAAAAATGGAGCGTGATATCCGTGGATGGTGGAGGCCGGAAACCATGGGCCATGGCGACTGGATACTGCTACTTCGCAAGTCTGAGTCTCGTATGATCATGCGAGGGAACCATGGTCCATCCGACCCGAGTCCGGGCCTGGCACACACAGTTGCAGGTGGTACTGGGATCGCTGGGAACCCCAGAAATGCGGGGAAACCGCGTGGGGGTTACCCTACTACCCGGTAAGGACTTATTCTACTTTTCACTGTATCATGGTTCCGAGGCAGCTGTTGAGCTCTGGGATTCCGGCCAGTTTGTCTGGCACCATCCGAAACTCCGAGCACGAGCACGAGCACCCACACAGCACTGCGGAGAATCATCATCCTTCAAAGCGCCCCCTTGTTTGTTCCTTGGCGGTTGAGTACCTTAGCTACCAAAAAGAAGAAAAGAAAAATTAAAAAATAAACCTTTGATTATAGGGATGGTAATAGTAAGCAAGAGAAGAGATTTATCCTTTCCACTTTCCCTTCCCTGTGCCTTTTTCTGTGCCTTTTTTTTTTCTCGAAAGACGTACAATTCATCTTTCTCCTTCCTCAATCCTGCTCCATTGTTTTCCCTGTTTCTGTATTCTTCCCCTGCCTTCAAGGGTTAAATGCCAGGAGTCCGGTTACCGCGCGAGGACGAACAAACAAGGGTTGCGCGTTAACCTGCAAGGTTATGGTTCCTATGTGGTTTCTGCATTGAAGATCGTGCGGTGTCTCCGACAGCTTGCCAGTTTAGGCATCCATCACCGGGCCTACCTAGGCAAGGGAGTACCAACTACCAAGCGCTGAGCTTCGCTGCCAAATTGGGGGACAGGGATAGTTATTCAACTTCGCTGACGCCAATTCCAAGTGTCCACACGCAGCGTTGCACGCCTACTGACTGGACATGATCGGCAGGAGAACAACCTCCGCCGATGTGGAATTATTCCTACAACTTCCTTGGGTTCACGTCCCTCGGATGGAGTCCAGCGGCACACCCGGGCCAAGGCAGTAGCGCATAGGAATACGGAGAGAAGCATGGGAGAAGAGAGCAAAGCATATACGCTACAACGCCACAGGCTCAGAACATCAATCCTTGAAGCGTGACTGGCCAGGTTGCTTATAACGTAATCTATCACCTTCTGGGACACACCACCTTGTGGGACACTTTTCTGCCCCACACCCCACCACGTCGACTTC